>JAHRHZ010000130.1:2116660-2154337 GCA_024137785.1 Ginglymostoma cirratum
TGCGGTCCTTGAAGAATGAGGACATTTGAGATGTGCGGGATTGGAATGTCTCATCCTGGGAGCAGATGCGGCGGAGGCGAAGGAATTGGGAATAGGGGATGGCATTTTTGCAGGAGGGTGGGTGAGAGGAGGTGTATTCCAGGTAGCTGTGGGAGTCAGTGGGCTTGAAATGGACATCTGTCTCTAGGTGGTTGCCCGAGATGGAGACAGAGAGGTCCAGGAAGGAGAGAGAAGTGTTGGAGATGGTTCAGGTGAACTTCAGGTTGGGGTGGAAAGTGTTGGTGAATTGGATGAACTGTTCGAGCTCCTCGTGGGTGCACGAGGCGGCGCCGATGCAGTCATCAATGTAACGGAGGAAGAGGTGTGGTTTAGGGCCAGTGTAGGTCTGGAAGAGGGATTGTTCCACATAACCTACAAAGAGGCAGGCATAGCTTGGGCCCATGCGGGTACCCATGGCCACCCCCTTTGTCTGTAGGAAGTGGGAGGAATTGAAAGAAAAGTTGTTGAGGGTGAGGACGAGTTTGAGGACGACATGGTATCTACCCCAGGTTATTGAGAGAGGCGAGAGAGGAGATTGCTAGGGCCATGACCAAGATCTTTGTATCCTCATTAGCCACTGGAGAGGTCCCGGAGGACTGGTGAGTAGCTAATGTTGTTTCTCTGTTCAAGAAGGGAAATAGCGATAATGCAGGCAACTACACACCGGTGAGTCTCATATCAGTGGTTGCGAAGCCATTGGAGAGAATTCTTAGAGATGACACACACTTGGAAAAACATAGCCAAGTTAGGAATAGTCGGCATAGCTTTGTGCAGGGCAGGTCATGTCTTACTAACTTGAATGAATGAGGTGACAAAGGTGATTGATGAGGGTAGAACAATGGAGATTGTCTACATGGATTTTAGTAAGGCTTTCAACAAGGTCCATCGTGGTAGGCTCATCCAGAAGATTAAGATGCATGGGATCCACGATGATGTGGCTGTATGGATTCAGAATTGGCTTTCCAATAGAAGGCTGTGGTGGAAGGATGCTTTCCTGGCTGGAGGTCCGTGATGAGTGGTGTTCCACAGGATCCGTACTGGGACTTCTGCCGTTTGTGATATATATATATAAATGACTTGAATGAGAATGTAAGTGGGTGGTTTAGTAAGTTTGCAGAAGATGCAAAGATCGGTGGAGTTGTGGATAGTGTAGAAGGTTGTCAAAGGATACAGCGGGATATAGATCAGTTGCAGATATGAATGGAGAAATGGCAGATGGAGTTTCATCTGGGTTAAGTGTAAGGGAGATCACTTTAGGAGATCAAGCATTAAGGAAGAGAATGGCACAATCCTGAACAGCATTGATGTACAGAGGGATCTTGGGACTTAAGCCCCTGAAAGTGGCCATGCAAGTAGATAGGGTGGTAAAGAAGGTGTGTGGCATGCTTGCTTTTATTGGTCGGGAAATTGAGTACAAGAGTCAGGAAGTCATGTTGCACCTTTATAAAACTTTGGTTAGTCCACAATTAAAGAGTACTGTGTTCAATTCTGGTCGTCACATAACAGGAGGTGTGTGGAGGCTTTGGAAAGGGTGCAGAAGAGGTTTATTAGGATGCTCCCTGGATTAGAGGGTATGGGCTATAAGGAGAGGCAAGAAAAACTCAGGTTGTCTTCTTTGGAGAGGAGGAGGCTCAGGGGAGCCTTGAAAGAAGTCTATAAAATTACAAGGTGCATTGTTTGGGTTGACGGTCAGAATCTTTTTCCCAGAGTTGAAATATCTAAAACTAGGGGACATGCATTTAAGGTGAGGGGGAAAGTTCAAAAGAGAAGTGAGGGCCAAGTTTTTTAAACAGGGAGTTGTAGGTTTCTGGAATGCGCTGCTAGAGGTAGTGATGAGGCTGACACAATACGGGCATGCAAGGGACTTCTAGATAAGCACATGTATATGTAAAGAATGGAGGGATAGGACCAAGGGCAGGCAGAAGGGATTAGTTTAATTTGGCGTCATGTTTGACACAGCATCGTGGGCCAAAGGGCACGTTCCTGTTTTGTACAGTGCTATATCAGGTTCTTTTCACAGAGGCAGGCAGTGACAAGTGAGGTACCGCAGAGTTCAGTGCTGGGACCTCGGCTATTCACAATATACATTAACGATTTGGATGAAGGAATAGAATGCCACAAATCCAAATTTGCAGATGACAGTAAGCAGAGTGGCAGTGTGACTTTGAGAAGGATGCTAAGAGGCTTCAGTGTGACTTGGACAGACTGGCTGAGTGGGCAAATAATTGGCAAATGCAATATAATGTGGATAAATGTGAGGTTACCCACTTTGGTGACAAAAACAGGAAGGCAGATCATTGTCTGAATGGTGGCAGTTTACGAAAAAGGTGAGGTGCAACAAGACCTGCATGTCATGGTTGAACAGTTGCTGAAGGTTGGCATGCAAGTGCAGCAGGCAGTGAACAAAGCTAATGGCATGCTGGCCTTCGTAGTGAGAGAATTTGAATATCTTAGTAAGGATGTCTTGCTGCAGATATTACAGGGCCTTGGCGAAACCACACCCTGAGTAATATATGCAGTTTTGGTCTCTGAGTCTGAGGAGTGACATTCTTGCTATTGATGGAGTCCAGCAAAGGTTCACTAGACTGATTCCTGGGATGGCAGGACTGAGGATATGAGGAAAAACCGGATTGACTGGGCTTGCATTCGGTGGAATTTTGAAGAGTGGGGGTGGGGGTGCAGGAGATCCCATAGAAACATATAAAATCCTGATGGACTGGACAGGGCAGAAGTGGGAAGATTGTTCCTGATGTTGGGGGAAGTCCAGAATGCAGGGTCACAGTCTAAGAATAAGGGGTAAGCCATTTGTGACTCAGATGAGGAAGAATTTCTTCACTCAGAGAGTTGTGAACTTGTGGAATTCTCTCCCACTGGAAGTTCTTGGGGCCAGTTATTAGATACATTCAAGAGGGAGCTGGACGTGACCCTTACGTCTAAAGGGATCAAGGGGTACGGGGAAAGGGTGGAAATGAGATACTGAGATTGCATGATCAGTCATGATCGTAATGAATGAAGGCGTAGGGTCGAAAGGCCGAAAAACGCAGTCCTACACCTACTTTTGTGTTTCTATGTTCTACCCTTAGTCCAAGAGGATTCAAAGTTTCCAGCTCCAGCTCCCGGACGGCGCATGCTCCAGTCACTACAGCTGCAGACCCGCGTCCTCATACGCTGATTGATTGAAAGTCTAATCCCGCCCTTCACAATCTCCGATAGGCTGAAGGTCCAGCGGGCTCCGTTTCCTCCGATTGGTTGAGGCGGCATTCACGCCCCTCATTCTCACTCTGATTGGATAGTCAGCAACGCCCTCTTCAGGCTCTAGTCCCGCCCCCTGTTTCCAATTGGCCATAAGACGTCGTCAATCAGGCCGGTGGTGTGCTGGAGTATTCGCATAGCTGAATTTTGGGTTTTGAACATGCGTGCCATGAGCGACGGCTGGAAGTAAATGTACGTCTATCATATCTGTGTGTAAAGGTTAATGTGGAGGCCAGCATTCGGTGCAATATTCCGGCAAGAAGAATTCGTGATTGCCGAGTAACGTCACGGTCCCCAACCGTCGGTATTGCGGTGTCAGAGATACCGCAGGATTCTTCCCGAAACAGGGCCCCGGTCAACGGTCGCTATTCTTTGTTTAGCTGGAGGGGTTGGGGGAGGGTGGGGAAGGGGGGGGAGGCGTGCGCAGGCGCGGTTAGCGTGGTCGTGTAAGAGTGGGCGGGGCTGTATTCCCAACGCCACCAAGTTTCCAGCTCTTCAACGTCCTCTCACCCAGTTTGTCCGAATGTCTCCGTCTGTGGCTCTGCAGTTGGATTACTCCCGATGGGAGGGTTTACTGCGGTAAAAGTGCAATATGAAGGTGAGATGAAGCTGGATGTGATAAAAAGCAGCAATCCTGCCAGAATCCAACTCCTGCAACCCCCTGTGAACTTAAGAGGTCTCAAGGCTGAATCCTTCCTGCACATGAAGCAGGGGAATGGTTTGTCCCCAGTGTGATTGCACCATCAGGTGGCCAGCTGAGGTGGGAAACTGTATCCCTGTCATTGCCCTGATATTTCCACAGGATCTCCATCATGTAGCGATCTCTTGTCTGTCCGGGCTGGATGATCAGATAAATTCCAATCTAATGGACAGAACATCCATGTAAGTTCTCTTGACTGAATGGTGTGATTCATTTCAGTCAAAGTTAAAGCTCTTTTCACAATCAGTGCACTGTGTTAGAACCCTCACTGATTTTTAAAATAACTTTTATTTTGAATCTGAAAGCTGAATAGTGACTTTTGGACTGTGAGCAGTCGTTTGTGTTGAAAAGAATAAACAGGCAGCTGTTTGTTTTTTTTTTGAGGCCAGGCCTGGAAATTAATTGTAAATTGGTTCTTGATCAAAGAACTCTAGACTCTGGATTATGGCAGTGTGCTTATCCAGAGAGGAGATGTTTGGCCCTTAATGGGGTCAATACCTGACTAGTAAGTCTGGAAGAGAACATGATAAAACAGAAGGGAGGGTTGGAGATTTTTCGAACTGTGGCTTTCTGAGAAAAGGAGTTTGACTGTTGATGCTACAGCATGAAGGTTTGACAATCCTATGTACCTGTGAAGCAATGCATCATGGACATTACTGAAGTATTCTGGTCAGTTTTATGATTTTTTTTTTAAACTTGATATTATTTATCCCTTATCCCTTAACAAGGTGTTTAGCATACTTTCCTTCATTGCTCAGCCCTTTGAGTATAGAGCTTGGGATGTTATGTTGAGGTTGTACAGGATGTTTGGTGAGGCCTCCCCTGGAGTATGTATCCAGTCCTGGTTGCTCTCTTATAGGAAGGATATCGTTCAGCTGGAGAGGGTTCAGAAGAGACTTACCAGGATGTTGCCAGGAATGTGGTGGGTTTGAGCTATAAGGATAGGCTGGGATTTTTTTCACTGTAGTTTGATGTGGAAGTGCAGGTGTTGGACTGGAGTGGACAAGGTCAAATCGCACAACACCAGGTTGTAGTCCAACATAAGCTTTTGGAGTCATACTCCTTCTTCAGGTGTCAGTGAGAGATGTAGTATCAGACACAGAATTTATATGTTAAAGATCAAAGGGTCACACCAGGATGTCCTAAGTGCAGAGTTGCTGAGCAGAGACTGATGGCCAAGTTTGGTACCCATGAGGATGGCCTCAGCTGGGATCTTGGGTTCATGTCGCACTATAGGTGACCCACCTGTAACACTCTCAGTCAGTCAATGTGGCATTTTATAATTTCCTATAGAAATAAAACCAGTCTGACTCCAAACCAGAATACGAACAAATTCTAAACAAGGCCTCACACCTAACATGTGTTGTCTGACCTAAAATGTGACCTTTTCTTTACACTGATAAAATCTAGTTTTCTCAGGACAGTGACTTCAAAGGTATTCTGGGATTTACATATACATATTAATCAATTAAAACCTTCTAACTGATTTAACGATTTAACAGCATCTTGGGTTTATTTAGTACATCCTCATCAATGGTGTGAACTTTTGATCTTTTACTTATAAATTCTGTGTCTGATTCTACCTCTCTCATTAACACCTGAAAAAGAAGAACGACTCCGAAAGCTTGTGTTTTCAAATAAACCTGTTGGACTATAACCTGGTGTTGTGATTTCTCACCTTGCTCACCAGAGTATAGAGGGTCGAGAGGTTTTAGAGGCTTATAAAATCATGAGGGGTATAGATAAGGTGAGTGGCAGGTGTCTTTTCCCTGTGGTGGTGGATTTCAACATTAGAGAACATATTTTTAAGGTGAGAGGGGAAAGATTTTAAAGAGACATGGGGCACTGTTGTTTTTGCGCAGTGGTTTATGTATGGAATGAACTTCTAGAGGAAGTGGTGGATGCGAGTACAGTTACAACACTTAAAAGACACTTCAAACATTTCTTATTCATGTATTTAAGGGATATGGGCAAAGTGCAGGCAGGTGCAACTAGTTTAGTTTGGGATTATGGTCAGCAAGAACTGGTTGGACCGAGGGATCTCTTTCCGTGCTGTATGATTCTATGACTTTATCTCGACTTGTGCATGGGGCTGAAATCGCAGATTACGGAGTTCAATCATTGCAGTGTTCACAGAATTCCTACAGTGTGGAAGCAGGCCATTTGACCCATTGAGTCCACACCGATCTTCTGTACAGCAGACCCACACTGTCCTTCTAACCCTTTTATCTGCCTTGCCTGCATATCCCTCGGCACTACTGGCAACTTCACGTGGCCAATCTACCTAATCCACACAACTTCACACAGTGCAAGGAAATTGGAGCACCTGGAAGAAACCTATGCAAACAGTGCGAAACTGTGCAAAGTCCACACTGACAGTTGCCTGTGGGTGGAATCTGACTCGGCTCCTTAGCACTGAGGCGGCAGTGCTAACTGGTGTGCCATGTTTGCTGAGGAGTATATGCAGTATGCTCTTGGGAGACACTTGTGCTAGTGCATCTTTATCATTAAGCTAGCTACCCATTTGAAAGAGGCTGTGAGAACAGATCTGGGAGTGGTGGGGAGAGAACTGAGCGGGATGAGAGCTTCAGAGATTGGGGCCGTTCTGCTCCTAAACTGCACCAACCTCAGCTCATTGCTTACTAATCTGCTGCCTCCCCAGACCCCCTTTCACGACACTGGTGTATCCCTCCTTCCCACATTCTCTTACCCTCTTTGAAAATGGATAACCTCACACTTAGGTGAACAGCAGCCATCTTAGTTAACCAGGGAGTGTTGAGCGTCTGTGAGGATCCTGGTGAAATGACACAGAGAAGGAGGGTCTTCAGAGTCCCAGTGTCTAAAAGAAAATCTTTGACCCATTGATTTTATTCCCACTCTGCCAAGAGAAGCTCAGCGCAGGCTGGGGTTAACAACTGTCAGTTTTAAAGGGGGATTATACTGGAAGGCACATATGGGGCCCTCCGAGTAGCAAGAGAAATAGGTGCAAGATTAGCTGAGACTGCATAAGGTTCTGGTCAGACCGCATTTGGAATATTGTGTGCAGTTTTGAGTGAAGAGTGATGTGCTGGCATTGGAGGGAATTCAGAGGACATTTACAAGAACAATCCCTGGATGAAGGGCTTGTCACATGAGCAACTGTTGAGGACTCTGGATGTGTACTCCATGGAGTCTAGAAGGATGTGGGGGATCTCATTTGAAACTGACAGAATACTGAGATGCCGGCACAGAGTGTATGTAGAGAACACGTTTTTCCTAGTAGGAGAGACTAGGACCTAAGGGCACAGCCTCAGTGAAGGGACAACCCTTTAGAACTAAGATGAGTAGGAATTTCTTCAGTCAGAAGGTGATGAATTTGTGGAATGCATCACCACAAATGACTGTAGAGGCCAAGTCATTGAGTGTATTTAAGACAGAGGCAGGTTCTTGAAAATGGGGTTGTGAAACATACCAGCTGTGATCTAATGGCAGAGCAGACTCAGTGGGTGGATTGGCCTATTTCTGATCCTATATCTTATGGCCTTATTTGGCCCATTGAACCCAGTGCCACAGTGGTTAGGGCTGCTGCCTCACAGCATCAGGGACCCAAATTCAACTCCACCCACAGGCAACTGTTTGTGTGGAGTTTGCACGTTTGCCCTGTGTCTGCGTGGGTTTCCCCTGGGCACTCGGGTTTCCTCCCACAGTCCAAAGATGTGCAGATTAGGTGGATTGGCTAGGCTAAATTGCCCATAGTGTCTAGGGATGTGCAGGCTAGGTAGGTTAGCCATGGGAAATGTGGGGTTACAGGGATAGGGTAGGGGACTGGGTCTGGGTGGGATTATGTTGGAGAGTCAGTGTGGACATGATGGGCTGAATGGCCTGCTTCCACGCTATAGGGTTTCTATGATTTTATGAGCTTGTTCTGCTCTTCATTTGCTGATCTGATTCTGACCACAACTCCACTTTCCCTCCAATCCCCCTGGAACCCTGTCTCTGGTGCATTTGTAACCTTCACTGAAACTTCTGATTCCTGTTATCTCCTTTCCTAGGGATTTCAGTGATTTGAAGGCTCCTGGTTTCTGATATCTTTCCAGCTGCAGGCTCCAGCAGAAGACTTGAAAACTGTGGGATTCTTTGGGAGGTGAGTATTCTTGAGCATTCATCTACAATTTCAATCTTTCTGTGCAGTACTGTGGTTCCATAGCCCTGATGCTGATGTGGCAGAGTGAATTTAAGAAGTTAGGTAGAAGATTGAAAAATAGAACCTTTGAAAGTAGTAATTTCTAGTTTACCCCCGAAGCCAAACTCAAACAAGGGAAGGAACAAAGGGTTAAAGGAGATAAATCAATGACTGAAGAGTTGGTGCATTGTTCAGGGATTCAGGTTCTTAGACAATTGGACTGTCTTTTGGAATTTTAAAATAAAGACCTGTTCAAAAAGAATGGGTCTAACTTAAACTGGAAAGGGACCAATATCTTAGCAGGGAGACTTGCTCATTCTATTAAAGGAGACTTTATTCTGATAGAGAGGAGGAGTAGAGGAATTCTAAGTAAGTGTAAACAGAAGGATTGATGGGAAGGTTCTGAATGTGAGGAGAGCACGTCAATTAGAAAAGAAAGACAAGAAAGAATCTGTAAGTAGTAACTCAGAAGAATTAAATTGCATTTATTTCGATGCAAGGGGCCTTACAAGTAAGGCTGATGAACTCGAGGCATGCTGAAGAACATCGGATTGGGACATCGTAGCTATTACAGAAACTTGGTTGAGAGATGGACAAGACTAGCAGCTCAGTGTTGCTATAGGAAGCTTAGAAAAGGAGGCAAGAAAGTTGCAGGGGTGGGGGGGATAAGTGGGGTTTTAGATTAGGGAATACATTACTGATGGAACTAGGGAAGATATATTTCTGAAAAATTGTCCAGTGAAAACATATGAAGAAAAATTACAAATAAGAAAGGAAAGATCACTTTGATGGGATTATACTAAAGGCCCCCCAAAGAGTAAGCGGGAAATTGCCTCATTTGTTTTTCAATCTCCAATATATGTAAGCATAATAAGGTTGCAATAGTGGGGGTTTTAATTTTCCAAACACTGACCGGGTTACCATAGTGTTAAAGGTGTGGATGGTGATGAATTTGTCAAATGTGGTCAAGAAAATTTTCTTTATCAATATATGAATGCTCCTATTAGAGAATGAGCAAAACTAGACTTTCTTCTGGCAACAAGGCAGGGAAGATGTCTGAAGTAAAAGTGGGGAAACACTTTGGGTCCAGTGATTATAATTGTATTAGTTTCAGAATGGTTATGGAAAAAGATAAATCTTCCATAAAAGTTAAGTTTTTAGTTGAAGTAAGGTAAACTTTAATGGTTATGCGACAAGAACTTTCAAAAGTTGATTGGAGTAGACTGTTCACAGGAAAAAGGATGTCTGACAGGTGAGAGGCGTTCAAGAGTGTGATGACGAGAGTTCAGAGGCATTTTGCTCCTGTTGGAGTGAAGGGTAAGGCTGGTAAGATTAAGGAACAATGGATGAATAAAGATATTGAGGTTCTGGTTGAGAATAAAAGAATCTTACTTTAGATATAGATAACCTGGTTCAGTTGAATCTGTTAATCAATATAGAGTGCAGGGGGATTCTTAAAAGAGAAATCAGGGAGGTAAAGAGGGGATATGAGATAGCATTGGCAAATAAGGTTAGGGTTAAGGATAATCCAAAGAGATTCTACAAATACATTGAGTAACTAGAGGGAGGGTAGGGCCCCTTTTAAGATCAAGGAGGTCATCTTTGTGCTGAACCCCAGGAGATGGGAGAGATACTAAATGAATATTTCGTGTCAGTTTTTGCTGTGGAGAAAGAAATGGAGTCTAGAGAATGCAGAGAAATAAACTTTGATGTTTTTAAAAAAACAGTCCACATTACAGAAGAGGATGTTCGGGAGGTCTTTGAGAATAGAAAGGTGGATAAATCTCCGGGACCTGAACTAATGTATCCCAGAATGTTGTGGGAAGTAAGGGAGAAAGTTTGAGACCTCTTGCAGAAATATTTGCATCATCTATAACTATGGGTGAGTTGCCTGATGACTGGAGGGTGGCGAATGTTGTACCTTCGTTTAAGAACGGTTGTAAGGAGAAACTAAGCAATTATACACTGGTGAGTCTGACTTTGGTTGTGGGTAAATTGTTGGAGTTGATTATAAAAGATAGGATTTATGGACATTTAGAGAGGCTAAAATTGATTAGGCATGGTTTTGTGAGAGGAAAATCATGTCTCTCAAACTTGATTGAGTTTTTTTGTGGAAGTTACTAAAAAGATTGTCTACTGCTCTGCCCTCAATGTTTATTTGGATTTTAGTAAAGCATTTGACAAGGTTCCACATGGTAGACTAATTAGTAAAATTAGTCGACATGGGAATCAGGGTGAGCTTGCCAATTGGATACATAATTTGCTTAACGGCAGGACACAGCGTGATGGTGGAGGATTGCTTTTTGGACTGGAGGCTTGTGAACAGCAGTGTTCCATAAGGATTGGTTCTGCATCCTCTTTTGTTTGTCACTTCGATAAGTGATTTGGATGAGAATATAGAAGGCATGGTTAGTAAGTTTTTGGATGTCGCCTAAGTTGGTGGCATAGTAGACAGTGAAGAAAGTTTTTTTTTTTCTAAGATTAGAGGGATCTTGATCAAATGAGTCAATGGGCTGAAAAATGGCAGATGAAGGTCAATCTGGATAAATGTGAGATATTGCATTTTGGTACATCAAACAAAGGTAGGGTTTATACAATTAATGGTAGGCCTTTGGGTAGTGCTGTAGAACAGAAGGACCTAGGGATGCACGTATATAATTCTTTGAAGTTTGCATCACATGTAGACAATGTGGTTAAAAAGGCATTTGGCAGCTTGCCTTCATTGCTCAGCCCTTTGATTATATAGGTTGGAAGTCATGTTGAGGTTGTACAGGACATTGGTGAGGTGTCTTCTGGAATACTGTGTGCAGTTCTGGTCATCCAGTTGTAAGAAGGATATTATTAAGCTGGAGAGGATTCAGAAGAGATTTACCAGGATGTTGCCAGGAATGAAAGGTTTGAATTATAAAGAAAGGCTGGATAGGCTGGGGACTTTTTTCACCCGAATGTAGAAGGTTGAGAGGTGATCTGATGTCAGTTTATAAAATAGTGAGATGTATAGATAGTTAATGGTAGTTGGCAAAGAGGCAATTTTTTTTTAATAGAGGGTGGATTGCGTGTGGAATGAACTTCCTGAGGAAGTGGTGGATGTGGGTTTAAAGATGTTTGGATAAGCATGTGAATAGGAAAGGTCTGGAAGGAGATGGGCCAGGAATAGGCAAGTGGGATTAATTTAGTTTGGAATTGTTCTGCATGGACTGGTTGGACCAAAAGGTCTGTTTCCATGCTATATGACTTAATGACTGTATGACTCCTTTACTGTGGATCTGAATCCATGTCCATCTATTGCTGTGTTTTACCTCTGCACATCATCTCTGCTGTTGTCTGATTTCCTCTAATACTGGGTTTATTTGAACCTTGTTTGGTATTTTGTTATTTCTGTTGATTGTGTCTAAATGAGATTTTTGTTGCTGCCCATCTCTGTTTATATGCTGTAGATAACAAGGTGTGGAGCTGGATGAACACAGCAGGCCAAGCGGCATCAGAGGAACGGGAAGGCTGACGTTTCGGGCCTAAACCCTTGTTATCTCAGATTGTCCAGCATCTGCAGTTCTGATTTTCCGATGAAGGGTCTAGGCCTGAAACGTCAAGCTTTCCTGCTCCTATGATGCTGCTTGGCCTGCTGTGTTCATCCAGCTCTGCACCTTGTTATCTCGGATTCTCCAGCATCTGCAGTTCCTACTATCTCTGTTTATATGCTGCTAATTTCCCAGCTTTTTCTTCCCATGGTCAGGAATTGTTTGTCCTGTACTGGAGATCATTTCTGCTTCCAAGCTACTATTGACCATCAGATACTTGTTATGACACAAGTATAGAAACAAACCAAATTAGCCTCACTGCACTGGACTCACAACACAGTGAAATTGAAACACTGACTGTCAAAATTGTCCAAATGTTCCTAACCAGACTTTGAATAACAGATCTTGGACACCAACTTTGTAACTTAAAGAAGAAATAACAATAACTTGAGCAAAACAAAAATGAACAACTCGGCGATTTAATAAATGCCAATGGTTTAAACCCAGTCTTCTTTGTTTATAACCCCCACTTTGACCAATAGTCACACAAGGAATAAATTAAACAGAAAATGAAAGAAGTGTAAATTGTCAGTTGAATTAAACACTTTCAAGCAATGGATGCCAAGCCTTTGTGCAATTCTTGGATAATGAGTTTTTCACACGCACATCTAATTTCTAAGTCAGTAGTGAATGTCAATAGTTTCAGCAAACTTCTATGCTTAGTTAGTTAGTTTTCTACACATTGGCTCTGTTCTCAGAATATTCAACAATTGATAATTG
This sequence comes from Ginglymostoma cirratum, assembly GCA_024137785.1. Taxonomy (NCBI): domain Eukaryota; kingdom Metazoa; phylum Chordata; class Chondrichthyes; order Orectolobiformes; family Ginglymostomatidae; genus Ginglymostoma; species Ginglymostoma cirratum. The sequence goes on from JAHRHZ010000130.1 coordinate 2,129,112, forward strand.
GATAGAAAATGAGACAGAGCAGCCAGTCCAGAATCCCTCTGCACCACCTTGACTTTCTGTGTGGTGAAGCTGCTCCCAGATTGCTGTTCGGTAAGGAGTTACTAGATTTTCATCCAGTGATCTTAAGGTAGTGCTGATATCTTTGTCAGTTACAATCAACTTGTTTTTATATCCCACCTTTAACAAAATATAAACATAGAAAATAGGAACAGGAGTAGACCATTGTGGTGTTTGATCCTCTTCTGCTATTCAGTACGATCATGGCTGATCATGCTACTTAATGGCCTGTTTCCACTTTCGTCTCATTTGCTTCAGTCCTTTAAGCCTTTAGAACTATATCAGTTTTCTAATTGGCAACGTTCATTGTTTTGGCTTTTACTATTTTCTGTGGTAGAGATTTCCACAGACTCACCACTCTGAGTAAAAAATGTTTCCTCATCTCAGTGCTAAATGGCCTACCCCGTATCCTTAGACTGTGACCCTGATTCTGGACTCCCCCAGTCATTGAGAACATCCTTCTAAACTCCAGTGACTCAAGTCTTAACTGACCCAGTCTGTCTTCATACGACAATCCTACTATCCGAGGAATCGGTCTGGTAGACTTTTGTTGTATTCTTTCCATAGTCATAACATCCTTCCTCGGATAATGATTCGAGAACAGCATACAATATTCTAGGTGTGATCTCAACAAAATTCTGTACAATTGCAGCAAGACATCCCTGCTCCTGTACTCAAACCTTCTCACTAAAGGCCAACGTACCATTTGCTGCCTTCATTGCCTACTGCACCTGCATACTTACTTTCAGTGACTTGTGTACAAGGACACCTAATTCTCGCTGCATGCCCCCCGCCCCCCTTCCAACCAGTCGCCATTCAGAAAATAGTCTGTCTTCCTGGTTTTGCGATCGAACTGGATAACCTCACATTTATCTGCATTATTCTTCATCTGCCATGCACTTTTACCTACTCAGTCAACTTCCCCAAATCACACTGAACCATATCTGCATCCTCCTCCCAGTTTACTGTCCCATCCAGCTTCATGTCATCTGCAAGCTTGAAGATATGATATTTAAGTTTCCTCATCTAAATCATTAATATATACAGATGGTTCTGATATCATATGTATTTGCTCAATGCAAATTGACTGAACTCAATTGATAGGAGAACACTGTTTGTAAAACATGAAATTTCTGACCTGTGTTGGCTATAACGTGATTCTGTCCCCATCACTTTAAGTATTATGGTTATTGCACGATTTTCTATAGCGCAAGGTCACGCGAGAACGCGACTATGGCGTTATATCAGAAACAACTGAATTGTGAATAGTTGAGGTCCAAGCACTGATCCCTGCGGTACTCCACTAGTCCCTGGCTGCCTCTCTAAAAATAACCTGTTTATTCCTACTCTTTATTTCCTCTCTGCCAGACAGTTCTCTGAACAAGTGAGTACACTACATCCAAGCCCGTGTGCTTAATTTTACCATGCCAATCTCTTCTCTGGGACCTTTTGAATGGCTCTGAAAGCCCAAGTAAACCACATCCACTGCCTCCTTCACAACTCTACAAGTTGCATTCTTGAAAAACACCAGTGGATTTGTCGAGCATGGTTTTCCATTTCGTGCATCAAGGCTGATTCTGTCCAATCCTGTCACTTTTCCAGGTGTTCTGCTTTAAATCTTTAATATTAGACTCTAGCATTTTCCCTATCAATGTCAGGCTAACTAGTCTATAATTCCATGTTTTCTCTCTACCTCCTTTTTAAATAATGGTGTTACATTAGCTACCATCCATTCCATAGGAACTGTTTGAGTCTATAGAATCTTGAAAGATAATCGTCAATTTTCTCTATTTAGTTCAAGCTCCCAGTTTCAGAATGTGTCCACTGTATCGTGAGCCACTTTAAGTATTCTGGGGAGTAGATTACCAAAAACTGGGGATTTTTTGGCTGTTAATCTCATCAATTTCCCCAACATCATTTTCTTCCGTTCCTCTTTCAGCGGACCATGTGTGTCTCAACATTTTGGGGATGTTATTTGTGTTCTCCCTTATGATGATAGAAGCAAAATATGTACTTCATTAGTCTGCCATCTCTTTGTTCCACATTATAACTTTCCCTATTTCTGATTGTAAGGGACCTACTTTATTTTTTTGTTAATCTTCTTTTTAACTTTACATACTGTAGTTTCCCCTCTTAACCAATCCCTTTGTCATTCTTTGCTGAAATCTGAACTGCTTCCAATCTTCAGATCTGCTTTTTTTAGCCGATTTGAACGCTTCCTTCTTTGGATCTAGTACAATCTTTTGTTAGCCATGGTTGGGTCACCTTTTTTACTTTTGCCAGACAGGAATGAACAACTGTTGCAGTTCCTCTACGTGCTCTTCAAATATTTGTCGCCCGTTTAAATAATGTTCCCTAATATTTTGTAGCCAGCTTGTGCGTCTACCACTTCCTTTCTTCAGATTGAAGTCCCTAGTCTCAGAATCAACCCTGTTAGTCTCTCTGTTAAGATAGAGTTCCACTACTCTGTGCTTCACTCTTCCATAAGGAACCTCAAAACTAGATTGCCAATTATTCCTTTCTCATTATACAATTAAAAATTTGAAATTAAATTGCCATTGTACAACAGGACCATGGGTTCCTCTGTCATTGGAGAGAGATGACTAGCGGTGCTTTAACCTGAGGGTCACCCATCCCGCAGGCAAGGGGTAAGGTTGAGAACATGGGACCTTCATGGTCACTTCAGCTGGTACACGAAATGAACATGCGGTTTTGGCATCACTCTGCATTGCAAAGCAACCATCGAGCCAACTGACCTAGCCTGCCCCTGCCAGTTCCACCATATGCAGTCTAGGATGGCTTGTCCTCCATTTAGTTTCTCAATGTAATGATCCAGGAAACCATGTCATACACACCCTGGGAATCCCTCCTGTATAGTATTGTTAATAATTTGATTTGCCTGATTTTATATTCCAATCAAAGACACCCACAATAACAAGAGTTTTGTTTTTTTTGCTTACGTCTCTAATTTCCAGTCTAAAGTACACTCCAAGGTAGCTCACGGAAATGTTACAAAACAGCATTTGACACCGTGTCACACCATGGGTGTTAGGGCAGATGACTAAATAAGGAAGGTTGGGGAGACGGTTGAAGAGAGTTAGGGAGGAATTTCCAGATCCTGAGGCCTAGGAAACTGAAAGAATATCCACCATTGGTGAGGCAATTAATTGATCATGCTCAAGAGGCCGGAATTAGTTAAGTACAGATATCTTCAAGCATTGTGTGGCTGGCAGAGATTACAGAGATAGGAATGATCACTATCATGGAGGAATTTGAAATCGAGGAAAGGAAGTTTAAAACGTTGTTGTTTCTCAACTGGCAGGCATTTTAGGTCAGCACGAGATGAACAAGACTTAGTGTGAGTGAGCACGTGGGCAGTGGAGTGTTAGTTGAGTTCGATTACAGGGAGGTTGAAAGTAGGAAGTGGATAAGGAGTGCGTTAGAATCATTTAGTCTCGGTTACAAACAACTGGATGAGATTTTCAGCACATGCAGCTGAGACTGTGCTGAAGTCAGATCAGTCACCAATGTGGAAATAGAACACGAAAGTGAGATGTGTCTTTGTGGTCAAAAGCTTATTCCCAAGTCCAGTATTCCACCAATACAGCAAAGAGCCTGGTTCAGATAGTTACCACGGAGAGAGATACAGTTGGAGTTAGCAAGTTTGTAGCAGGGACTGAAGCCAGGAGCTTTCAGTAAACAAAGGATCAGGTGTATGCCATTCAGCCACTTGAGTCTGTTCTACCATTTAATGAAATTCTGGCTCATCTGTGGTCTAACTCCATGTACCTACCTTTGGCCCATATCCATGAACATCTTTGCTGAATAAAAGTTCATTTATCTCCAATTTAAAACGAACAGCTGAGCATCAACAGCAGTTTTTGGAAGAGAGGTCAAAACCACTCCCACCCTTGTTTGCAGTAGTGCTTCCCAACACCTCTCCTGAACAATTTAGCCCTGATTTTCAGACTGTACCCTCTAATTCTAGATTAAATTGGAGGAAATTTCACTTTATCCACTGGAAGATGGAGGGACATTGTGACTTGGAGGGAGCTTTGAGATCATGATGGTCATATATGCCTGGTCCTTTGTAGTAGTGAAGTGGCTGGTTTGGAAGGTTTTGTTAAATTTATGGCTGAGCGACCAATCTTCCAGCCCTCCCTCTCTCTGTCTTCTCCACCTCCCATCCCATCCCATCCCCCACCAAATTATGAAATTTGTCTCTAACTAGACTAGGTGGCAGGTTCCCCTCCCTGAAGGACATTAGTAAATCAGTTAACTTTTTATGACAATTGGTAGCTTTCATTATCACATTTGATTTGATTTATTGTTGTCACACGTACCTAAGTACAGTGAAAAGCAATCTTTTACAAGCAGTACAGGCAGATCATGGCAAACAAGGACATACAGATCATAGGGTGCTTGGAGCAAGGCATACAAGGTTATAGCTGCACAGGAGATGCACAAACACGCAAGTTCAACATGAGAGTTGAAATTAGAGAGGTCCGTTCAGTCTAATAACAGCAGGCAAGGAACTGTTCTTGAACCTTTTGGTACATGTTTAAGTTTCTGTATCTTCTGCCTGACGGATGAGGATGGAAAACAGTATTACCAGTGTGGGAGGGGTCTTTGATTTTATAGACAATAGGTGCAGGAGTAGGCCATTCAGCCCTTCGAGCCAGCACCACCATTCATTATGATCATGGCTGATCATCCACAATCAGTATCCTGTTCCTGCCTTATCCCCATAACCTTTGATTCCATTATCTCTAAGAGCTCTATCCATCTCTTTCTTGAAAGTATCCAGAGACTTGGCCTCCACTGCCTTCTGGGGCAGAGCATTCCATATATCCACCACTCTCTGGGTGGAGAGAGTGGCAGCCTTTCCACGGCAACGAGAAGTGTAGATGGAGTCCGTGGATGGGAGATTGGCTTCCGTAATGATCTGGGCTGTGTGCACAATTTACTGTAGGTTCTCAAGGTGCTTTTGCTGTACCGAGCCGTTATGCACCCAGGCAGGATGGGTTTTGGTGGTGCATCTGTAAAAGTTGGTGAGGGTTCTTATTTCCTCAACTGCCTGAGAAAGAAGAGGCGTTGTTATGCCTTTTTGACCGTTGCATCTGTGTCGGAGGTCCAAGACAGATTGTGGGTTATTGTCACTCCTAGGAACTTGATACTCTAGACCCTCTCCACCTCCGCTCTGTTGATGTAGATAGGGGCAATGATCAGTTTTTTTTTTTTTGTTTTGCTGACATTGAGAGAGAGATTGTCATCATTGCACCATGATACCAAGTACTCTGACTCCTTCCTGTGTTCTCACTCGTCATTGTTTGATATCCGGCCTGCAATGGTAGTGTCGTCAGTAAACTTGTTGTCTTGAGAGTGTACTGGGAATACAGTAGGGGACGGAGTACACATACTAGCAGGGTGGCAGTGTTGATGATTATTGTGGATGAGGTGTTGTTGTCTGATTGCAGTCTGTGGGTGAGGAAGCTGAGGTTCCAGAGGGTGGAGCCGAAACGTAGGTCTTGGAGTTTTGAAATTAGTCTGGTAGAGATTATGGTGTTGATGGCAGAGCTGTAGTTGATGAGTAAGAGCCTGAGATAGGTGACCTTATTATCCATATGTTTCAGGGATGAGTGTAGGACTAGGGAAATGACATCCACTGTGGACTTGTTTCACCAGTAGGCAAGTTGCTGGGGATTGAGGCAGACTGGGAGGCTAGAGTTGATGTGGGGCATTTTCCAGCTCCACAAGATTACCAGATTAATCTACCTCAATTTCACAACCTACTCTATCATTGGGAAATGTTAGAGTCTGTTATGAAAGTCAGAATAACAGAGCATTTAGAAATACGTTATACAATCAAGCAGAGTCACCATGGTTTTGTGAAGGGGAAGTCATAGCTGACAAGTTTATTGAAATATTTTGAGGAGGTAACAAGCAAGATAGATAAGGAAGAAACCAGAAGATGTAATACATTTGGATTTCCAAACATCAATCGGTAAAGTATTGCATATCAGACTACTTCAGAAGATAAGAATCCATAAACCTACACACTTGGGGTACATATTAACATTGATCAAGGCTGGATAATGAGTTGAGATAAAAAGGGAATTTTCATGATGGCATATTGTAACTTGTAGAATCCTACAGGGATCAATACTAGAGCCACAATTATTTACAATATATACAAAACACTTGGATGACAGAAGTTTGCAGATGACACAAAATAGATGGAGGCAGGTAGTGAGGATGACATAGTGAGACAGGTTAAACAAGTGGACAAAAACTCACTGTGTGGAATCTAATGTGGAAAAAGTTGATGTTTACTCATTTTGATTGGAAGATTAGGAGAGGTGAATATTATTTAAATAGAGAAAGACATTACAGAAAGCTGCAGCACAGAGGGAGTCCTTGTGCTTGAAAGACAAAGTTAGCATCCACGTGCAGATAATCAGGAAGGTAAATGGTCTATTGGTTTTTATTTTTATACCCCATTCCCGTTAAATAAGGATATGTTGCTAAAACTGTGCGAGACATTAGTCAGATCACACCTGCAATACTGTGAACAGTTTTAGCCGCCTCATTTTACAAAAGGCAGTCCATAGAATGTTCAGGAAATTGATCCCGGTCATGGGGGGGATTTTCTCAGGTGGTGAGATTGAGTGCAGGCCCGACCTGCTCATTGGAGTATAGAAGACCTTATTGAAAATAAAAGATTCTTAGAGGCTTGACAGGGTAGATTCAGAGAGACTTGTTATTTCTTGTTTGACAGTCTAGGACCTGAGGACATAACCTCAGTGTTAAGCAATCACACATTTAAGACTGAGATGTGGAGGAATCCCTTCTCTAAGAGGGTACTGAATCTGTAGTTCTTTACTGCAGAGGGCTGTAGAGGCTGGGCTGCCCGGTGTATCCAAGGTGGAGATAAACAGATTTTTAATCAGTAAGGGAATCAAGGGTTAGCGGATAAGGCAGGCAAGTAGAGCTGAGGATTATCAGATCAGCCACGATCTCATTGAATGGTGACAGCAGACTTGATAGATTGAATTGCCTACTTCTACATATTAGTGTTGTTGTCTTTTTTTTTTCCCTCCGTTCTCACTTACTTTTTTTTTAATGTTTTCAACCAATTTCACAGGGTATTAGAACGGGAGGATTTGCAGTGAAAAGGCTTGAAACCAAACATCACTTCACAATCTGATGGAGTCGCCCAGTTTATTGTCGCCTGAATATCGTTGGATTTTGAACATGGAAGGTAAAAGCACAATTCACAGTGAGGATAAACTGTACACATGTTGTACATGTGGACAAGGTTTCAGCAGATTATCTGCCCTCTCACAACATAAGTACAGTCACACTGGGGAGATGCCATTCGTCTGTTCAGAGTGTGGGAAAGGATTCACTCGATCGTCCTTTCTACGGAAACACCAGCAAGTTCACACAGAGGAGAGACCTTTTAAATGCCCAGACTGTGGAAAGTGCTATAAAAGGTCTGGGGCCCTGAAGTTGCATCAACGTGTTCACACTGGGGAGAGACCCTTCAGTTGCTCTCACTGTGGGGCTGGGTTCAAGCAATCATCTGACCTCATTGAACACCAGCGGATTCACACTGGGGAGAGACCATTTACCTGCTCAGAATGTGGGAAGACATTCGCTCGGAAATCAATCTTGCTGAAACACCAGCAAGTTCACACAGAGGAGAGACCTTTTCAATGCTCAGATTGTGGAAAGTGCTATAAAAGGTCTGGCGACCTGAGGTCACATCAACATGTTCACACTGATGAGAGACTGTTTAAGTGCTCCCACTGCGGAGCTGGGTTCAGGCAGTCATTCCAACTCACTGTACATCAGCAAACACATACTGGGGAGAGGCCGTTCACCTGCACTGAGTGTGGGAAGGGATTCACTCAGAAATCCAACCTTCTGAAACACCAGCGACTTCACACAGAGGAGAGACCTTTTAAATGCCCAGACTGTGGGAAGTGCTTCAAAAGATCTGGGGATCTGGTGTCCCATCAACGTGTTCACACCGATGAGAGACCGTTCAGATGCTCTCACTGTGGGACTGGCTTCAGATGGTCAACCCAACTCACTGTACACCAGCGAACTCACACTGGGGAGAGACCATTCACCTGCCCTGAATGTGGGAAGGGATTCACTATGAAATCCAAACTGCTACATCACCAGCGAATTCATGAACAGTGACAATGACTGGCTTTTACTGTAATAAATATAGTTCCCTTCCACTCTGTCACCCAGATTGTCCAGCAATGAAATTTTGTCTTTAATGTAACAAGTACTTTAAAAATCTCTAACACATGTTGACGCTCTTTGAATCGATCTCCTTCTGACTGGAGGAATTGGATTTTGTTGTTAATCATATTAAGCCACAACCATGTTCCCTAAGGTCTTTTTATGCTGTTTTAGAAACTCCAGCCTAGTTAAGGGTCTTAATAAAAACAATTACATCAGTTTTGTGTTAAACAGCCTACTAAAGCTTTCTAACGTGCTTAGTACTTTCTTTTGAAGTTTTCGTCCCTTTGTATATCATCCATTTAGTGAGAAGTACACGGAGCTTCTTCGTCGTTCAGATTGAGACAAACTGATTAGCTGCCTCCTCAATGTCCCTCCTTTCCCTGAAACTGTCTCTGAAGTTCCATCTTGTCTGAGTCCTGAACCTGCATCTTTCTCCAGTTCCTCTCCTACCTCCAGAGCTCTTCACGTCCATGAGACCCAACAGCTAGTCCCTTGACCCACTCTCCACGAAATTGCTGTACATCCAACCTCCCTGTTATCTGAAATTGTTAACAGTTCTTGCTTTTGTCTAGTATGGTACCTTTCACTTCACTTTTAAATCCATCTGGTGAAAACCACCTTGATCTCCAACTCAAACTCCCTTTTCCCCTCCAAAATAACCTGGAACTTGATGTTCCCCTAGGATCTACCCTCCCCTACACGCGTGCACGCGCACACACACACCCTCCCCATGCCCACCTACACACTGCCACTCGGTGACATCATCAAAAGGCACTAAGTTCTCATACGTCCAATGAAATCAACCAACATGACCTCAGGACACAATCCTGCTTCTCCATTATCCCACTGTTGCTAAATTATCAGACTGTGTATTCCACATTCCTGGATTTCTTTTCCAACTCACTCATATGGAGTGGTCATTGCTGACTTGGTCAGTATTTAAAGCCCATCGAGGGCAGTTAAGAGTCAACCACATTGCTGTGGGTCTGCACTTGCATGTAGGCCAGACTAGGTAAATGTGGCAGTTTCCTTCCCTAAAGGACATTATAGTGTATCAGGTGGATTTTTCCCAATAATCATCAATAGTGGCCCTGGTGGAACACAGCATCAGTGAGCTGGTTATTGCTGAGTGAGTACTTTCTGATAGAAATGTTGCCCAACTCCATCATTTTGCTGATCATGGAGAGCAGGATTAATTGGAAGGGTTGGATTTGTCCTGCTTTTGTGGACACGATATAACTGGCTTTCTTTTTAATTTACTGTATCGATCTAAGTTTTATAGTGCATTGGAGCAACTTGGCTGGGGCAGAAACTGGAAGAGTGATATGTTCATCCATTATTTTGTTCACTTTTTTGTTTTGTCATTTATAAATGGTTTAAATGAGGATAAAGAAGATATGGTTAGTAAGTTTGCAGATGACACCAAAATTGGTGGCGTAGTGGACAGTGAAGAATGTTATCTTGATTGATTTGAGTTAGTGGGCTGAGGAGTGGAAGATGAAGTTTAATTTGGACAAACACAAGGGATTGCATTTTGGTAACACAAGGACAGGACTTATACAATAAAAAGCAGGGCATTGGGTAGTGTTGTAGAACAGAGACATAGGGGTTCAAGTACATAGTTCCTTTAAGTTTGCAGCACGTAGACCGAGTGGTTAAGAAGGTGTTTAGAACGCATGCCTTCATTGCGCAGATCTTCTGCATGTAGGAGTTGGGATGTCAAGTTGAGGTACACTATGTTGGTGAGGCCTCTTCTGGAGTACCATATTCAGTTCTGGTTGCCCTTTTATAGGTAGGATATAAATCAGCTTGAAGAGGGTTCAGAAAAGATTCACCAGGATGTTGCCAGGAATTGGAGGTTTGTGTTCTAGGGAGAGGCTGGATAGGTTAGGACTTTCTTCACTTGAATATAGGAGGTTGAGGGGTGACCTTTTCATTGAGGTTTTTAGAATTGTGAGAGGTATTGGGAAGGTGAATGGCAGGTGTTTTCAAGAGTGGGGGGCATATTTTCAAGGTAAGAAGAGAAAGATTTAAAAAGGACATGAGGGGCAACTTTATTACAAAGTGGTTCATGTGTGGAATGAACTTCCAGAGGAAGCGGTGGATTCAGACATAGCTACGATGTTTAAAAGATATTTGGATATGTACATAAATAAGAAAGGTTGAAGGGGTATGAGCCAAGCGCAGGTAGGTGGGACTGGTTTAGTTTGAGATTATGTTGGTGTGGATTGGCTGTCTTTCTGTGTTGTATGACTCTATCATCATATTAAAGACAGGGTAGGCTTAAAGGGCCTAGTGGCCTTCTGATGTTTCTATTTTCAGAATTGTCCAGGTCTACAGCACAGAAAATGGCATTTCGACCCATGGAGTCTGCCTGGATCATCATTTCACATTTCTGCCTGAAGATTCTTGGAAATGCTTCATGCAGCTTTACCTTTTGCACCACTGTGCTGGACTCACTCATTTCACACATGACAAGAAAAACATCTTTGGAGTTACTCATTTTCAGTCTGGTTTGTTCTGAATGAGGACAGAGTGACAAAGGGCAGCGTGGTGGTTCAGTGTTTAGCACTGTTGCCACATAGCACCAGGGAACCAGATTCGATTCTGGCCTTGGGTAACTGTGTGTAGTTGGCACATTCTCCCTGTATCTATGTGGGTTTCCATTGGGTGCTCCAGTTTCCTCCCACAGTCCACATGTGCAGATTGGGCAATTTAGCATGGTAAATCCATCTAGTGTCCAGGGAAGTGCAGGCTGGGTGGATTAACTAGGGAAATGTAGAGTTACAGTGAATAGGGTAAGGGATAGGTCTGGGAAGGCTGCTCTCCAGATTGTTGATGTGGACTCTTCAGCTGAATGGTCTGTTTCCACACTGTGGAATTCAATCCACAATGCAATCCACACTTTAGGGAATTCTAGGTGGGGGTTGAGGGGTCAGTGGACTCAGCATGAGTGGCTAGACCTCCAACTAATCAGAAAATGAGGAATGGGGCTGCAACTAGAGCATACGCAATGCTAGTTCCTGAGGTGGCTATGTGTATTCCACATTGGAAGAGTGGGGTGCGGGGCCAGGAGAAGAGGAAAACTGCTGGGTGGATTGAAAAGCTTTGGAGACATCTTTGAAGATTTTGGGACTTGAGTAAAAAGCTATCTTTCCCTAGTTTGCATCAATTACAATAACAGCGATACTGCTCCCTTCCTGCCATCAAAGTCTGTTTCCTAGTTGTCTTCACCATTTTGAGAGGCTATGAGCTGTGTGCACACGTGGTCCTGGCTTGGGAGGGAGAATGCACTGAATATCTGTTCTGAACAGAGAGGAAGGGGATTTTTGTACACTTCTTTTGCTGCACATTTGATGGGAAGCAGTTTCCAGATGCTCAAATCCAACCAAACATCACAGCAAGATCTGACAGAGTCACTCTAGTAACCAGCACCTCAATATCATCAGTCTTTTACTGTTTGTGGGAAAAGATCAGCGGAGATTCAAGATCCAACCCACAGCAGCCCTGAAGGTTGTATCAGGTCTGGTCACCATACCTGAGGAAGGATAGACCATGTGATCCTTCCTGGGAGAGCAGTGCAGATTCATCCCTATGATACCAGGACTCGGAAGGGTGAATTTACATGATGTCCTTCAGTTCGTTGACTCTTGAACAAACTGGTCAGTTGTGTTGTCACCTCCACTCATCATCGTCAGCAGTCACTCACAAACGCGGATGACTCTTCCACTCTCAGACTGATGCAGCTACTGCAAACTGTTACACTCTGGGTAGGTGGTGGTCATGGGAAGGGGAGGGTGGGACATTGGGGTGGAAGCACACTGTTTTTGCCTAAATTCCATTTTTTCAGGATGGCAAGTCTGAAGGTGCTTGACACCTTCCCAGATGGTCCTCCTCCACTTTGGATGTTTTTGGCTTAGGGAGTCTCCTGATGGTCATGTAGATGATATGCCCAGCCCATTGTAACTGATCAAGGGTGGTCAGTGCCTCGATGCTGGAGAAGTTGGCTTGGTCATGGACCTGGTGTTGGTGTATCTTTCTTCCCAGCGGATTTGCAGAATCTTGCACATGCATCGTTATTGGTACTGGTGTTTGCTGTAGACAGTCCATGTCCCAGCATCATATAGGAGGGCGAGAACTACCACAGCTCTGTAAACCATGATCTTGGTGTTGAATCTGATGTTGTTCTCAAACATCCTTTTCCTCAAGCAGCCAAAGTCTGCACTAACACACTGGATGTGATGGTGGATCTCAATAGCTGCTTTAGCCTCCACTGTATCCCCATAATCCACCACATTCATTTTTACAGAGTCATACAGCATGGAAACAGATCCTTTGGTCCAATTAGTCCATGCCAACCAAGTTTCCCAAACTAGATTAATCCCACTTGCCTGTGTTTGGCCCATATCCCTCTATCCTGTTCATGGGCTGAAAAATGGCAGATGGAGTTCAATCTGGATAAATACAAGGTATTGCATTTTGGTGCAACAAACAAGGGTAGGGATTATATAATTAATGGTAGGGCATTGGGTAGTGCTGTAGAACAGACACATAGGGGTTCAAGTACATAGTTCCTTTAAGTTTGCAGCACGTAGACAGAGTGGTTAAGAAGGTGTTTAGAACGCATGCCTTCATTGCGCAGATCTTCTGCATGTAGGAGTTGGGACGTCAAGTTGAGGTACACTATGTTGGTGAGGCCTCTTCTGGAGTACCATATTCAGTTCTGGTTGCCCTTTTATAGGTAGGATATAAATCAAGCTTGAAGAGGGTTCAGAAAAGATTCACCAGGATGTTGCCAGGAATCGGAGATTTGAGTTCTAAGGAGAGGCTGAATAGGTTAGGATTTTTTTCACTTGAGTATAGGAGATTGAGGGGTGACATTTCATTGAGGTTTTTAGAATCATGAGAGGTATTGGGAAGGTGAATGGCAGGTGTTTTCAAGAGTTGGGGGCATATTTTCAAGGTAAGAAGAGAAAGATTTAAAAAGGACATGAGGGGCAACTTTATTACAAAGTGGTTCATGTGTGGAATGAACTTCCAGAGGAAGCGGTGGATTCGGACATAGCTACGATGTTTAAAAGATACTTTGATATGTACATAAAAATTCTTTGAGGTTTGCGTCACATATAAACAGGGTGGTTAAGAAGGTGGTTTGACATGCTTTCATTGCTCAGTCCTTTTGAGTATAGGAGTTGGGAAGTTATGTTGAAGTTGTCCAGGACATTGAATCATAGAATCCCTACAGTGTGGAAACAGACTGTTTGGTCTATTGAGTTCACACTGACCTCTGAAGAGCTTCCCACCAGACCCACCCTCCGCTACCCTTTTACCCCCACATTTCGCATGGCTAACCTACCTTGCCTGCATATACCTGGAAACTATGAGCAATTTAACATGACCAATCCACTCAACTTGCACGTCTTTAGACTGTGGGAGGAAACTGGAGCATTTGGAGGGAACCCACACAGACACTGTGAGAATGTGCAAACTCCATTGGTGAGGCCTGTTCTGGAATAGTGTCTAGTTCTGTTCATCCAGTTATAGGAATGATATTATTAAGCTGGTGAGGGTTCAGACGAGATTTACCAGGATGTTGCTGGGTATGGAAGGTTTGAATTATAAAGAAAGACTGGATAGACTGGGACTTTTTTCACTGGAGCGTAGGAAGTTGAGAGGCAATCTGATCGAAGTTTGTAAAATAATGTGATGCATAGATATAGTTAACGGTAGTTGTCTTTTTTCTAGGATGGGGTATTTCAAGACTAGGGGACACATTTTTAAGGTGACAGGGAGAGAGATTTTAAAAAGACATGAGAGGCAAACTTTTTACAGAGGGTGGTTCACATATGGAATGAGCTTCCTGAGGAAGTGGTGGATGTGGGTACAATTACAACGTTTAAAAGACATTTGGATAGGTACATGAATTGGAAAGGTTTGGATGGTTATGGACCAGGAGCAGGCAGGTGGGAGTAATTTGGTTTGGGATTATGTTTGGCATAGACTGCTTGGACCAAAGAATCTGTTTCTGTGCTATATGACTCTATCACTCTATGTACCTATCCAAATATCTTTTACATGTTGTAACTGTACTGCATCTACCACTTCCTCTGGCAGTCCATTTCACAGACAAAACATCTGTGTGAAAAAGTTGCCTTCCGGCCCTTTTAAATCTTTCTCATTTCACCTTAAAAATATGCCTCTAAATTTGAATGCCCCCATCCTAAGGAAAAGACCTTTTGTTACTCACCTTATCTATGCCCCTCATGATTTTAAAAACATCAATAATCATAGAATCCCTACAGTGTGGAAGCTGACCATTCGGCCCATTGAGGCCACACTGACCCTCCAAAGAGCATCTCACACAAACCAACCCCCACCCCCAACCAAATCCCTGCATTTCCCACGGATAATTCACAAAGCCTGCACATCCCTGGACACAGGGCAATTTAGCATAGCCAATCCACCTAACTTGCACATCTTTGGACTGTGGGAGGAAACCCACACAGAAAAGCCTCTAGCATAATCCCACTCTCCAGCGTATGGCTGGTAGCCTTGCAAGTTACAACACTTGAGGTGCATATCCAGGCATCCCTGTAAATGGGCAGATGGTTTCAGCCTCTGTTTCAGGATATTCAGACACCTTTTAACTAAGTAGAGAGTTTCTGTCCCTTTTGCAGGTACTAAATTTCAGACCCTACCACTTTCTGGGTGAAAGAATAATCCCCTCTAATCCTTCAACCAGTTACTTCAATGTATAATCACTTGTCAATGATCTCTTTGTGAAGTTAAAAGGGTCCTATCCGTCCACTGTGTTTGAGCCCCTCAATCAATCACTCCTCAGCCTTATCTGTTACAGGGAGAATAGCCCCTGCCTATTCAATATATCTTTGCACCTGCCTTTTTCCAGACTTGACAACAGTATATAATTATGCAAGCTAAAGGAATTCTATCCTTTATTGTAAGAAGAATCGAAGATAAAATGCAATTGGTCCGACCACATATGAAGTACTGAGTACATTTTTGGTTTCCTTAGTTAAGGAAGGATGTAAATTTATTGGAGGCAGTTCAGAGGAGGTTTCTTGATTAATACCCGTGTTTAAAAGAGTGAGGAAAGATTTGATTGAAGTGTATAAGATCCTAAACAGTCTTGACAAAGTGGACGTGGATGGATATTTCCTTTTCTCCAGAACTATGGGCACTGATTAAAAATCAGGAGACAGGCTTTTAGGAGACAGATTAGGAGAATTTATTTTCTCTGTCAAAACGTACAGCTTTGGTACTATCTCCCTTAAAAGGCGGGATTGTTGAGTATTTTTAAGGCAGAGGGAGGTAATTTCATGTTGGGCAAATGGATCAGTGGTTATTGGGTGTGGATGAGAATGTGGAACTTGAAATGGAAACAGATCAATCATGATTTTGTTGAATGGTTGACCAGGCTTGAGGGGCCAAATGGCTGACTTTTGTTGCTAATTCATTTATTTTTACATAATACAAACACATAAAACACAGAGACACCCTTCAGGCCATTGTGTCTGTGCTGACTTATCTACATTGATCCCACTTTCCAGCACTTGGCCCATAACCTTGCATTTTACAACATTTCAACTGCTGATTCATTTACTTTAATGGTTGTGCGGGTTCCTGCCTCTATTCCCTCCTAGCCAGCACATTCCAGATACCCACCATGCTCTGAGTGAAAAAAACTCTCCTCAAATTGCCTTTAAACCTTCTGCCCTTCCCCTTAAAATTATGTCCCCTTTGTTTGTAACATCCTCACAAATCCCCTCTTTACCCTCACTAATGCAAGTACAAGCTTTTTGTAATGAGATGACCAGAACTGCACACTCTACTCATTTTGACCTAATTAATGATTTGTAAAGTCTCAGCATAACCTCCCTGTTCTTATATGCTATAACTTCGTTCATAAAGGAAATGTTTCCAATGCCTTTTTATCTACCTTGTCTGCCTATCTTACTATCTTCAGGGAATGTTGACTTTCAGTCCACTGTCCTTCACTTACTTTACATCTCTTGTGGCTTGTTTAACAAAACTAAATGCAGCATCGTACACTCTCCATGATGAATTCCATTTGTCATTTTTCTGCCCACCTGACAAGTCTACTATATCTTTCTGCAGTCTTCAGCTATTAATCACAGGGGCACCTGCAAACTTCTAAATCATGCCTCCTAAATTTGCCTCCAAATTAATAATATATACCACAAAAGGCTGGGGAACCCTAGTATTGAGCCCAACTGAGATGAAGTGAGATTGGTCCGAGTTATTTATTGTTACCGTGTTCGGCACATGTGATCCTGGGAATGATGAGATGCAGCAGTCCAATCCAGCAGCTTTCACGCTCACATTCCCTTTGTGCCAGCCTCACAAATTACGAGAGCAATTCCGCTTAATTTCACAAACTGTCTTTGCGTTTTTGTTTGTTCTCTGTCACTCCCTTTTTTCTATTTTCAATCAGTGATTTTCAGTGCATTAGGAAGTGAATATTTACAGTCTGGAAACTCAAACCCACCATCATGTGAGAATCTGACAGTCACCCAATGAATTGTAACCTGAATTTCATTGCGTTTTGAAGACGGAAGGACATAGCACCACCCACAGTGGGCAGAAACTGTACACGTGTGTGGAACAGCTGGCCTGTCAGAGTACAAGTGCAATCAGACCTGGAAGAAACCATGGATATGTGGGAACTGTGGGAATGGATTCAATTATCATCCAGCCTACTGAAACACCAGCAGGACAACTGTGGGGACAGGCCATTTACCTGCTCTGAGTGTGGGAAGGGATTCACTCAGTTATCCAATTTGCTAGATCACCAGCAATTTGATGCTGGAGAGAGGCTGTTCACCTGTTCAGTGCGTGGAAAGGGGTTTATTCAGTTATCCCACCAGCTGCGACACCAGCGAGTTCACACTGGGGACAGATCATTCACCTGCTCAGAATGTGGGAGGGGATTTTCTCCGTCTTCCCACCTGCTGGAAAACCAGAGAGTTCACACTGAGGAAAGACCTTTTAAGTGCTCGGACTGTGGGAATTGCTATAAACGTTTTGGGGAGCTAGTATTGCATCAATGTGTTCACGCTGAAGACAGACCATTCAGGTGCTGTCACTGGGACTGGGTTCAAGAAGTCATCTCAACTCACTGTACACGAGTGAACTGACACTGGGGAGAGACCGTTCAGCTGCTTTGAGTGTGAGAAGGGATTTACACAGTTATCTCACCTGCTGACACACCAGCGAGTTCACACTGGGGACAGGCAGTTCAGCTGCTCTTACCGTGAGAAGAGATTCACTCATTTATCCACGCTGCTGCGACACCAGAACATTCACACTGGAGAGAGGCCATTCAATGCA
The DNA here is from genome assembly GCA_024137785.1 of Ginglymostoma cirratum. NCBI lineage: Eukaryota > Metazoa > Chordata > Chondrichthyes > Orectolobiformes > Ginglymostomatidae > Ginglymostoma > Ginglymostoma cirratum. The sequence continues at coordinate 2,146,800 of JAHRHZ010000130.1, forward strand.
TGGAGTGTGGGAAGAGATTTGCTCAGTCAAACAACCTGTTGAGACACTAGTGAATTCACAAGTAACTGCACTGATTGTATTTTGTTGTTCATCACCAAGGACTGAATATGTTTACTGGGGTCTGTTTTATTGATGTTAAAAACTCCAGCCCAGTTTTAGAGGCTAATATCCTGTGTAAAATACAAATATTGCTTGTGTCTTCGAAAGTGAAAGCAATGCAAAATATCTGTTCAATTTATCTGTTCACATCTTGTTGTACTTCATCTGCAGGAGCTTGAGAGATGTACAAAATGTGTGAAATTTTTTACGTCTGTAAACCTGGGACAAATGATTCCAAATGAGTTAGTCAGATATTTTAGGTTTGTTTACAGCAGCCATCTGATGTTAGCACAGCACTGACTTTCATGTTACAAATAGGGAAAAACAAGGAAGAGTGACGACAACAATACAGTTTCAAAAGATTAAACATTGGTCCAAACTGGCATCTTAAGATTCTCTGACCCTAAAACCCCCGATAGAGAATTGGGAAGATCATGGGGATATTTGCTGAGGTTCTTGCTGTCAGCATGACTCCCAGATATAACTCTTTCTCTCTGTCCTGCACATATTGCAGCTATTACAAGCTTGAATTTCCAACTTTGATTTCTTATCCTCTTGTTGAATGTCTTAGCACAGTTTGAGAATTTAAAACATTGATCACATGCTTGCCCCTTAAACCCCTGTCTATACAAAGGACTGGAGAGTGTAGGGATTTTGCACAGGGTGTGTCAGGGTGGATAGTCAAAGATTCTGAGCTCATGTGTCATGACTAAAAATTCACATTGATAGCCACGTCAAACCGTTTTGTACAACTTGGTGTTACTAACACAGGAGCAGTGGTCCACACATCTTTAAGGCTGTCAAATGCCTTCTGACACTCCTCCATCCACTGAAGTTTTCTGCACTTCTTCAACAAGTCAGTCAGTGGAGGAACCACATTGCTAAAATTTGGTATGGATTTTTGATAAAAACCACTCAGTCCCAGGAATTGTCATATCTCGTAGGGCCATCTGCCATGTCCAAAGATATGGCCTGGGAACATGATTTTGCAAACTCACTCTTAGCTAGGCTTGTCACCAAGCCTACCTCCTGAAGTTGATCAAATAATTCCACTAAGTGCTCCAAATGTTCCTTCCATGTGTGAATAAAAATCACCAGATCATCTATGTACACCATACAACTGGGTAGTTCCAAAATGACCTTATTAGTTAGTTTTTGAAATATGGCTGGTGCATTTTTCATATCAAATAGCATGACTGTAAACTGGTAAAATCCATTTGTTGTCACAAAAAGCCAACATTTCCTTCACTCTTTTGGATAAAGGCACCTGCCAGTATCCTCTACATAAGTCCAGCTTCAAAACATAAGTTGCTTGTCCCAACTTCTCAATACAGTCTTTCAAATGTGGAATAGAAAACGAATCTGATTTCATAACTGCATTGACTTTTCAATAGTCCAAACATAATCATTCAGTACCATCTGGTTTTGGCATCATCACTACAGGTGAACACCATACACTGCAACTCAATTCAACTGTCTCATTTCTGAACATGCTATTAATCATTTTTTGAACCTATGCCAATTTTACAGGGTTAAACCTATAAGGATGTTGCTTAACTGGAACAGCAATTTCTCTACCTACATCATGCATAATCAGTTTAGTAATTCCAAGCTTATTCCCACATATCTCTCCACGTCATTGTAACAACTCTTCCATGTCATTTTTATTTTTCTCTGTAAGGTAACTCAATAATAATCCCAATTTTTGAGAACTTCTTCATTGACCAATTTAACATGATGAATATCAAATTCAGAATCATCTGGATTTGATTTTTCACTCTGAGTTGCAACCAGTAACACATTCTCCTTTTGCTTTCCTTCCCTATCAGAATACTGTTTGAACATATTCACATGACACAATCTGTGAGTTTTCCTTCTATCTGGAGCTCTTATCAAATAATTCACCTCACTCAATTTCTTTTTGATTTGATAAAGCCCACTAAACCTTGCCTTTAAAGGTTCACACTTTATCTTCACTAGCAAAACTATGAATTTTTGATCTCTTGTCTGCTTCCTGTTTCATCACATGTTGTGACACTTTTAAATATCATCTAGCCAACTCACCCATGCTATTTCATGTCTGCCTAACATCTGACATAGTCCAATAATGTAGTTCTAAACACTGACTCACCAGTTTTTCCTTAATTAATTTCAGTGGTCCTCTCATTTCATGTCGAAAAATTAATTCAAATGGACTGAATTTGATAGATTCGTTAGGTGCATCCCGACCTGCAAGAAGTACAAATGGAATTCCTTTATCCCAACCCTCTGGATAGTCTTGACTACAGGCCCTCAACATGGACTTTCAATTTTGATGCCACCATCCTAATGCTCCTTGCAATTCTGCATGGTACGCAGAGGATTTAAATTGTTTTATTCCTAAACTATCCATAACTTCCTTGATCCGACTGTATCTCTGTAGGTAGTCCGTATCTAGAAGAGAATTTGAGCGATTGTTCCACAATTTTTTGGCCATGATACTGTGTAATGGAACAGCCTCTGGGAATTTAGTAGATACATCCATATAGTCATCAAATACTGATTCCCACTTTTTGTTTTAGAGAGGGAAATCAATCAATTAAGACATTTGTAAATCATTCCTCAAAATGCTGGACTGGGTATCAATGGTGCTGCTTTTATCATTGCCTGAGGTTTATCTCTTTCCTAACCCATGTGACATGTTGGTCAAAATTCAAACAAATCTTTATGCAGTCTAGACCAATAAAAATGTTTCTGTCTTTTGGGTTGAGTTTTCCTTACTCACAAAAGACCACCTATTGGTAAATTCACGTGCTACCCACGATAACTCCTTTCTATAACCCACAGGTAATACAGCTTGATGAACTTCTGCCCATTTTTCATCTGCCTGTATGTATAATGGTCTCCATTTCCTCATTAAAACTTCATTTTTAAGCTAGTAGCATTCTGGAATACACTCAGAGTCGTGTTCTGTGTATTTTTTTTTGATACAACTGCTTTCTTTTTCATCTTTCTGTTGTAATTCAGCTTCTTTGAACTAAAAATATCCACTTTGTCCACATCTGTTGTTTCTTTTATCCTCAACCATTTGATCAAAAATAATTTTTGATAATTGAACTTCAAAGTGCCTATCTTTAAACCCTGATTTCTCCTCCTGTTTTAGCCTGTGGCTTTGTGACCTTGTTACTACACTGTCAGGAAAAATCCCAGGATGTACTTCCTATAACACCTCAGTTGCCTGATTTTCCACTGGTTTCTCAACCACAGTAGGTGTCATTCCTACCTGTGATCCAGCTATATCATTCCTGATTTACCAGGATATTGCCTGGTATGGAGGGAAGGTCTTATGAGGAAAGGCTGAGGGACTTGAGGCTGTTTTCGTTAGAGAGAAGAAGGTTAAGAGGTGACTTAATACAGACATACAAGATGATCAAAGGATTAGATAGGGTGGACAGTGAGAGCCATTTTCCTTGGATGGTGATGGCTAGCACGAGGGGACATAACTTTAAATTGAGGGGTGATAAATATAGGACAGATGTCAGAGGTAGGTTCTTTACTCAGAGAGTAGTAAGGGCGTGGAATGCCCTGCCTGCAACAGTAGTAGACTCGCCAACTTTAAGGGCATTTAAATGGTCGTTGGATAAACATATGGATGATAATGGAATAGTGTAGGTTAGATGGGTTTCAGATTGGTATCACAGATCGGCGCAACATCGAGGGCCGAAGGCGCTGTACTGCGCTGTAATGTTCTATGTTCTATGAGGACAAACTGTATCTCTGGAACCGAAAATTGCTCTATTACTCCTATCACCACTTCTCCACTTTTCACCAGACTCTCTAATCTCACCCTAATTAATGGAAAACAACTCTTCTCATCTTGAGTTCCACATATTACCACCTTTTCTTGTCATACCCCATTCTGAATTACATATCTCCTCTTCTCTCACCATCAAAAATTGGCTCGCTCCTATATCTCTTAAAATCTAAATGTCTTTATGTACTCGTCCTGGTATACATGAGTGAATCTTACCCACGGAAGTCAATTCTTTAAAGAGATCTGGCATTTTCTTACCACACAACCCTTGACTAGGCTATACATTCACTTGCAGCTTTTTAGCTTCCACTGTGATCTCCTCCACTTTAAACAAAAAATCACTGGCTTATCCTCTTTTCCCACATCTGTCTTTCCAGTGGTTTTTTTTTAAACCACCAACACTGCAACTTCATGTGCCTTATGTTATTACAGTGGAAACACCTGAGGCTTTTACTCAACTTCTCCCCTCATAGGTTTCTTTTTTAAGTTGTGGTAAACCGTCGTCACTATCTTCAATGAGACATTTCCATTACCACCTACGGATGTGTGTTTGACCAGGTTCCCTCCTTAGATTCCTGAAATGTTGTCTGTACACTTCTGGCATTTGTTCATATACACTTAAGATGGCTCGTTTCACCTCATCGTACTCCCCGGATACCTCCTCTGATAGAGACGTTAACACCTCACTAGCTCTGCCCATCAACTTTGTTTGAATCAACAATACACAGTGGCAGGTGGCCATTTCATTTGTTTAGCCACTTTCTCAAATGAATTGGAAAAGGCTTTTACATCCTGACCTTCATAATGCTTATACGTATTTAAACAGATTCCCATCAGGCCATCAACTATGATGGGTTTGCTCCTCATCACTGTCCTAATCACCAGTCCCACCTTTTACCTCTCCCTTGCCATTTTAAGTTACGTTTCACTTTTCATTGCCATTTTCTGAGGTTCAAAAACTCTATGTGTATCCCCTTCTTCTCTCTTTTTATCCCTTCCTTCTGTTTTTAATTGTAATTCAAATTGTTTTATTTCCTTTTCATATTTAAGCTGATTTAATTCTTTTTGCACTTTGTTCTGCTGCAAGTATTTCTGTATCTCTTGCTTTTGCCTCTCTTTTTCTCTTTGATCTACCAGAACCATTATTTCTTTTTCAATTCAAGCTGCTTCATTTGAAATTAAATTTTAGCTATTTCCAATTATTCCGACTGCATTCCTGGCAACTGTAAATGCTGAGCTATTGCTGCAGTAATCCCCCTTTCTCTCGCAGGCACAGGCAACCTCAAATTTAGCTTGTCTGTCAATTCCGAAAGCTTTGCCTTCCTCACCTTCTGTAAACTACCCCAAGCGATTCCTTAAATTTACTCAACGATGGGCCCAGCATCCGTAGTAGCGAATTTCACCGATTTACAACCCTTTGAGACGAGCAATTTCTCCTCATCTGTTTTAAATCTGTTAACCCACATCAAAAAACTAAATACTTCTCATTCTAGATTGCCTCATGTGAGGGAAACATCTTTTCTATGTGGACTTTGTCGATCTCTTCAGCACCTTATATCCCTCAATAAGATCGCCTCTCATTCTTCTAAACCCCAGACAGTACAGTGCTAAACTGCTCAATCTTTATTCGTATTCAATATCTGTTCATATGTTAACCCCTCATCTCTGGAATCAGTCCGGTGAACCTCCTCTGAATGGCCTCCAATACAACTACATCTCTCCTCAGGTAAAGGGACCGAAATTATATGTGTTACTTCAGGTACGGTCTAACAAATGCCTTGTGTAGTTACAGCAATACTTGCCTACTTTTACTTTTATTCCATTAGCAATAAATGCCAAAATTCATTTGCCTTCCTTATGAACTGCTGTTGCTACATACCAGTTTTCTACAATTAATACATGAGGACAGCTGGATCCCTCTGCTCTGAAGCACTCGAAAGTTTCTCTCCATTTACGGTTGATAATAAGTTGCCTTTCTATTTCACTGAACAAAATCAATAACCCCACACCTATCCATGTTAAACTTCATCTGCCAAAATTTGGCCCATTCACAGAATGTATCCATATCCATTTTTAAATTTCTTATTTCATCATTGCAACTAAGTTTCCCACCTATTCGAGTGTCATCTGCAAATTTAGTTGCAATACTTTCTATCCTGTATCAAGGACGTTAAAGAAGGTTGTAAATAGCTAGGGTCTGAGGACCATACCCTGTGGCACCCTACTCATTGCCAACCAGAAGGGACCCATTTATCTCAACTCTCTTGTTGGTTATTCAATCTTCGATCCAAGCTAATAAATTAGCCCTCACCCATGTGATTTTATTTTCTGTTTAACCATCTGTTCAGATACATATATTGAATATCATTTATTGAAATTTTGGTTTGGTTTTTGTGTTCATAGTTGGTGTGTTTTCTGTGTATCTGAAGTTAATAATTAGCTTGTACGTATTATTGTAGCCATGGTGATGTCTTTTAAAACAGGTTTTGAAGGCCTGGCTGTTCATTTTAGATTGTTTTGCAATCCTGTAAGAAAAGTAATGGGGCCTCAAGGTTTGGGAGAGACTCCCAGAACTTTTGTTTTTAAACACTTAAGGGAAATGCCCATTACTTTGAGAGGGAAACTGGAGTTTCAGTTTTACTTTGAGTTTTGAACAGCCTTCCGAGGTTGTTGGAATAGGGTAGCTGTGCAAAACAATGCTCCAAAGAGGCAAGGAGATATATTGAACTAGGTAACCTAAGAATGCACAGTTAGCGTTTGTACCAGACCAGGGGTGTTGGGATTAAAACCTCAAGCCATTATTTAAAGCTGAATTTATTTTAGGCCAGGTATAGCTCCATGGAGAAGATATCTCTAGCTCCAGTCCAAACATGGAAGCCACAAGTGTCTTAAACCTATGAAGGTGTTAGACACAGGGACTCTGGTGTGAGTTATGCAAAAGTCTTAGGATTGAGAGGAGGTAACATTTAGTTACTGAAAGGTTAGTGAACCTGTGGAATCCTCTACCACAGAGGCTGTGAAGCCAAGGCACTGAATATGTTCAAGAATGAGGTGGATAAGTTTTTAGATTTTAAAGGTGTTGGGTAGTACAGGGAGAAACAAGGAATATGGTAGAGATGAGGATCAGTCATGATCATAATTGGTGGAGCAGGCTCGAAGGGCTGAATGGCCTATTCCTGCTCCTGGTTTCTATGTTTCAATGAGTGGTGTTTTGGGTCTTATATAAAAATGATTTTATTGTGATTAGTGGGATTACACGTTTGTGTGCTGTTAAAAAAAACTTCGAATTTCTTTTATTAAATAAATAGCTGGTTTATTTTGTTTTATATTCATCTCTTTTGCTAATAAACTTCTGTTTTATTGTTAAAGCAAAATCTGCAGCATTGTATGCATATGTTTTACTGAGAGACCGTATTACTAAAATCAAAACAAATCAAAATATCGGATTTTTGTTTGGCTCCCAACAATAACATCAGCTGGGATTATAACAGGGAATGCCAACGAAGGGCACTTGATGGAATTTCAGAGTAAATTGGATTTTAAAGGGATCTGAGATAACAAGGTGTGGAGCTGGATGAACACAGCAGGCCAAGCAGCATCATAGGAGCAGGAAAGCTTGACGTTTCGGGCCTAGACCCTGAAGGGG
>JAHRHZ010000130.1:2154737-2168027 GCA_024137785.1 Ginglymostoma cirratum
CCCCTTCAGGGTCTAGGCCCGAAACGTCAAGCTTTCCTGCTCCTATGATGCTGCTTGGCCTGCTGTGTTCATCCAGCTCCACACCTTGTTATCTCGGATTCTCCAGCATCTGCAGTTCCTATTATCTTTAAAGGGATCTGTGTGTGTTTTGTTAAACTGATAGCTATGGAATGGTTCTGGGGCATGAAGCAACTGTGTAATGAGAAAATTCATTGCATGAAACTTAGTAATGGCTTTGGATGTTGCTAAGGGTTTTCTGGCAGTGCAAGATATAACAATAGATTATCTAAAATCTGTGATGAAAGCCAAACTGAAAGAGTTAGCAGATAAATTGAAGGTCGAGGTGAGAGTAGGATATTGTAAGGACATGATACTTCAAGTCATTATATGATATTTAGAATTGGAAGAATTTTGAAGAATTGGAAGAAACTTAGAACCAGGATGTCTCAGTTGGAATTAGCTGATATATAGTGAAACTGAAAAATGACAGGACTTGGTGAATGAAAAATAAAAATAAGACTAGAAATTGAGGAAAATGTAAAACAGAGAGTCATGGAATAAGATGATGAAGAAATACATGGAATAATGGAGACAGAAAAGCAGAGAGAAATGCAAAACGATATGGATTTAAAATAAACAAACTCCAAAGAGATAAGGAAATTGGAGAACATGCATTTGTCAAAGGAAAGCTTAGAAGAGAAGGAAGAAATAGGTAGTAGCCTGAAACATGATTATGATTCCACTGAGGAAAATGATTTACCCAGGCGACTATGCTTTGTGCCTAAATTTAAAAAGGATAGAGTCAAAACATATTTTACATCACTTGAGCAGGTAGTTCGACAGACAAAATGGCTAAAAGAGATTTGTACCTTAATGTTACAAAGTATTTTGACAGGTACAGCTATGACTGTGTACACCAGCTCATCAGAGAACAATCTGCAGCATATGAAACTGTCAAAGCAGCAATATTCAATGCTTGTGAGCTTATGAACTGAAGAGGATATTTGCTGACACCCCAAACCTCTTCCAGTGTGCATATGCAGTACACCAGCCAGTAATCATAGAATCTGTACAGTGTAGAAACAGGCTGTTTGGCCCATCAAGTCCACCCAGACCATATCCCTGTAACCCTTAATTCCCATGGCTAACCCACCTAGCCTGCACATCCCTGGACACTATAGCATGGCCAATCCACATAACCTGCACACCCGGAGGAAACCCACACAGACACAGGGAAAATGTGCAAACTCCACACAGACAGTTGCCTGAGGCTGGATTCGAACCTGGGTCCTTAGTGCTTTGAGGCAGCAGTGCTAACCACTGAGCCACTGTGCCACTCCAAATGGAAACTGGCAATGGTGGGGAGAGAGGGGGTCATCCAAGATTTGAACCCGGGATGTCTCACGTGTGTGCCCCATAAAAAGCCCCAAAGCAAGAATCATACCCCGAGAGCAATTAGTACTGCCAATGAAATCCTTCCATCCCAGTCACTCATATTTACTGTGCTTATTTGGGCACCATCATTTCTTTTTACTGGCAGGAGTTTTCACAAAGTCTGCGTGGGTAGAGCCTTCTGCAACGGGCTTATCAGGAGACTCAGCCTTAACTGAAATTTTAGTGCACAAGAAAGAAAACTAATCAGACATTTGTCGGATTTTCAACGGAGAAAGAAACCCTCTGGGATCAGTCAAGTTAGAGAAATGTTTTGAGAATGTAATGGATATTACGATCACAGAATAATACAAATACCAATTTTGCAAATTTAGAAACTTATTTACAGGACTGTCAAGAATTCATGATGAGAGATGTGGAGGTGCCAGTGTTGGACTGGGGTGGACAACAGCAGAAGTCACACGACACCAGGTTTATGGTCCAACAGGTTAATTTGAAATCACAAGCTTTCGGAGCGCTGCTCCTTCGTCAGGTGAAGAGAAGAGAGGCATACAGGCACAGAATTTATAGGCAGAGAGATCAAAAGATCATACAAATGGTGTGAGTGGAATGTTGACAGACTGAATAATTAGTCTTTACAGGTGATCAAAAGTGTTAGACGGTATGAGTAAAGTGTCAACAGCTGAATAGCAAGTGAAAGGATGACCTATAATCCAATTAATTGAAGCAGAGAGATAATTACAAAAAAATTAAAAATAAGGTAGTGCTGGAGACAAACCAAATGGCTGGAATAACATGATAGGTTTAAGAGTTGCATGCCGAGGGTCAGACCAAAGTAATAGGCAATCCAAAACTGTACAAACTAATTAAAAGGTAGAGAGATCATAACAAGTTATAAAGGTCATGGTGTCAAAACAGGACAGTGGCATAGTTTCACTTCTCCAGGGAAGCAGTGGACGATGAAGGGTACTCTAGAGGTCGTCTTGTGCCTGTCTTCTGAGGAGGTCATTGCAGTTTCTCGCTGTGGCACACTGGAACTGGCGATCGATGAGTTGAACATGGTGTCCTGTTCTTATGAGGGCATCTTTCAGCATCTTTAGATGTCCATAGTGTTCCTTCTTGTCTGAGCAGATTCTGTGTATACACAGGGCTTGTCCGTAGGGGATGGCTTCTTTAATATATTTAGGGTGGATGGTAGAGAGGTGCAGCATTGTGAGGTTATCCATGGGCTTGTGGTAGAGTGAGGTACAGAGGCATCTGTCCTTAATGGAGATGCATGTGTCCAAAAATGAGACTGATTCTGAAGAGCAATCAGTGGCACTGATGGTGGGATGAAACTTGTTGACACTGTTATGTAGTCATTTTAATGATTCCTTGCCATGAGTCCAAAGGAAGAAAATGTCATCATTGTATCTGGTGAATAGTGTTGGTTGGAGTTCCTGTGCAGCAAAGAAGTCTTGTTCAAACTTGTGCATAAAAATGTTGGCGTACTGGGGTTCACACTTGGTCCCCATGGCTGTTCCGTGTGTCTGGATGAAGAGCTGGTTGTCGAAGGTGAAGATGTTGTGCTTGAGGATGAAGCGGATGAGTTATAGGATGGCGTCTGGAAATTGGCAGTTGTTGGTATTGAGTACTGAGGCTGTTGCGGCGATGCCACTGTCATGGGGGATGCTGGTGTAGAGTGCTGAAACGTCCATTTTGATGAGGAATGTTTCTGGTTCGACAGGTCCGTGGGTGCTGAGTTTTTGTAAGAAGTCTGCAGTGTTGCGACAGAAGCTGGGGGTCCTTGTACAACGGGTTTCAAGATGCCCTTGACATAGCCAGAGAGTTTCTCACACAAGGTTCCATTGCCTGACATGATAGGACGTCCAGGTGTGTTGGCTTTGTGTATCTTTGGAAGGCAGCAGAGTCTCCCATGTGAGAAGTACACAGGATGAGAGTGCGTAGGGTACTCTGAAGGACTGGATCAAAGGTCTAGATCAGTCTGTTGAGTTGATGGGTGATTTCTTTGGTCGGATAGGCAGGTAGTTGTCTGTAGTGTTCCTGGTTGTTCTGTTGCCGGTACTCTGCCTTGCGGTAGCCCCATTCTGTATGATGAAGGCTCCTCCTTTGTCTGCTGGTTTGATGACGATGTTGTGATTGGTCTTGAGAGCATGGATGGTGTTGCACATTGTGCATGGTTAATGTTCTGTGCCATCTTGTGAGCGCAGCTTATGAATCTAGCATTGAAGCATCTTCTGACAGCTTGCACATACATGTCGAACCTAGGACAGAGGACTTCTGGAGGGATCCAATTCGATTCTTTCTTCTTTGGTCGCTGCACTGCAGATCTCTCTGCCAAACGTTCCGGTTCGTTGCTTGTCTCATCGGGCTCGCTGCTGACATCTTGTGGTTTGTAGAAGAATTCCCGAAGCCTCATTCGCCTGATGAATTCCCTTTGCGTCTGCCATGAGACCAATGGGGTCCATTTTGGTAGTGGAGCAGAAATTGAGCCCTTGGCTGAGAACATCAATTTCATCTGGTTGAAGGGTGTGGTCAGACAAATTGACAATGGATTTCCTTGTGGTGGTACCAGTTTCAACCATGGTACCAGGGGATGCATAGTTATTGCTGGTGGTGATGCCAAGTTTCTGCAGTATTCTGTTCTTGGGGTGAATGTGGGTGGCATCAGATTCATTGTCTCATCTCCTTGGCAGTGTCTTATAGCTGGTCTGCTATATCCTGAGTGCAAGCTGAGAATATGGACTCCATCTCGAATTCAAGGTTGTGGCATCTGCTGCTAGTGTACGAGGTGATTGAGGAGTGTGTAAGAAGTGCAACAGCAGAGTCTCTCAGTGTAGTCTGTGTTGTAGGTTGACTTGAGTGTGTTTGTGATCTGCTGGACACAAAACCAAATGGCTGGAATAACATGATAGGTATAAGAGTTGCACGCCAAGGGTTTAATTAAAACTGTACAAACTAAGTAAGGTAGAGAGATCATAGTAAGTTATCAAGGTGATGGTGTCAGAACAGGGCAGTAGGAAGATTTTACAGATACAGGACAGTAAAGATGCGTTTACATGTAGCGCAACATGAACCCAAGATCACTGGTGAGGCTGTCTTCATGGAAACGGAACTTGGCCATCAGAACCATATTATTTATTAATTTTTTTTGTAATTATCTCTCCACCTCAATTAATCGGACTTTAGGTCATCCTTTCGCTTATTATTCAGCTGTTGACACTTTACTCACACCGTCTGACACTTTTGATCACCTGCAGGGACTTATCATTCAGCCTGTCGACACTCCACTCACACCATTTGTATCTTTTGATCTCTGTGCCTGTGTGCTTCTCTTCTCTTGACCTGCCGAAGGAGCAGTGCTGTGATAGCTTGTGATTTCAAATTAACCTGTTGGACTATAACTTGGTGTCATGTGACTTCTGACCACGATCAGAGAAGCAGCAAATCTGGCACATACCTAGACTATCATGTTTAGACAATTACAAGTGGCGAAACGGACTGTGTGTTGGAGGTGGTCCATAGGAGATTGACAAGAATGATCCCAGGGATGAAGGGCTTGTCATACGAGGAGTGGTTGAGAACAGTGGGTCTGTACTTGATGGAGTTTAGAATCTCTGGTTGGAATTTACAGAATTGAGGGGTCTGGAGAGGGTAAATGTGGAGAAGAGGTTTCCATTATCAGGTGAAACGAAGACTTGAAGGCACAACATCCGAGTGAGGGACAACCCTTTATAATGGAGATGAGGAGGAATTTCATCAGCCAAGTTGGTGCTTAATCTGTGGAACTCATTGTCGCAGAGGGCTACGGAGGCCAAATTATTCAGTGTGTTTAAGACAGAGATGGATAGGTTCTTGATTAGTAAGGGGATCAAGGGTTATGGGGAGAAGGCAGGAGAATGGGATTGAGAAACATATCAAGAATGGTCTGGGTATCCTGCATAAATTGTAAAATGTTGATATGCAGGTACAGCAAATGACCAGGAACGTTCAAAGAATGCTATTGTTTATTACAAAGGAAATTAACTAAAAAACTGGGGAGATGTCTTTATACATTCAGTCAAGACAGTCTTGAGAAATAAAATTCTAAATGATTATACAGCTACAAAACCTAAACACACACTACTACAGAAGTGAACTGCAAGACAAAGATTTCACTAACCAATGCAGTTTCTTCTCTTGAGATACTACAAGTTAATAAAAAGCCAATATACAGAAAAACTGTTCTTCTAATATTTTCCTTCCTGTTGTAATTCTCTCCCAGTCTTCCTCTGTTGATAATACCTTTTTCTCTCAATGAGGGCTGAACAAAATAAGAAATGTAAACTCCATTCATTCAAATTTGAAGGTTGCAAGTTCTCACAAGTTGGTTCTGTGAAATGGAAATGAGGTAAACCCACATCTCTAACTGGTTTTGCAATTTTCACACACCAGTGTGTTCCCCCCATTCTGTTCACAATCCAATATTGCATTTCTTTGTCAAATGAGGCTAAGCAGAGTCACATGTTATTTCAGTACTAAAAGCTACATCACTTACAGAATGATCTGTGAATATGCTTCAATTGTGATAATAACAATGAAATTAATCATGAAATATCAACCTCCCAAATCGTCTCCCAGTGGTGACCATTTTGCTTTTCTGTAACCTGAGAACCTTGAGAATATAGAGCTCATGACCTCAAAGGTCTGAAAAGCTGCCCTGAGTTGTAAATTCACAGGTCCAATCATATAATCATACAGAACAGAAAAGGTCCTTCAGCCCAGCAAGTCTGCCAAAGACTACTCTTAATCTACACTAGTCCTATTTTCTAGCATTTGGTCCACGGCCTTGAACGTTATGACTTTTCAAGGACTCATCCAAGTACGTTTTACAGGCTGTGAGATTTCCCACATTAATTGCCCTCTCAGGCAGTACATTCCAGATTCCCACCACCCTCTGGGTGAAGAGCATTTCCTCAAATACCCTTTAAAACCTCCTGCCTTTTACCTTAAAATTATGCACCCCTATTACTGACCCTTCAAGTAAGGGAACAGATGCCCCTCATAATCTAATACACCTCAATTAGGACCCTCTTAGCCTCCCGTGCTCTAAAGAAAACAACCCAAGCTTTTCCAGCTCTCTTCATAGCTCAACTCTTTATCCCAGGCAACATCGTCAGAATCTCATCTACACCACCTCCAGTGCAAACACATACCTCCTATGATGTGTCAACCAGAATTGCACACAGTATTTCAGTAGCGGTCTAACTGAAGTTTTATACAGCTCCAACATACCCTTCCTGTTCTTATAATCTGTGCCTTGACTGATAAAGTCAAATATCCCGTATGCCTTATTAACCTGTCCTGCTGCCCTCAGGGATCTGTGGACAAAGGTGCAAGATCCCTCTGTTCCTCTGAACTTCCGAGTGTCCTGCCATTCATTGAGTACTCCCTTGACTTGTTGCTTCCAAAGTACATCACCTCATGCTTTTCTTAGTTACATTCCATCTATGGTTGAGATGCTCATCTGACCAATCCCTCTCTATCCTCCTGCAGCCTAAGACCTCCTTCCTCACTGTCAACTACCCTGCCAATCTTCATGTCATTCGCAAACTTACTTATCATTGTCTCCATTTTTTTCTATGTTCTTTGTACACATCACATAGTGACCCAATGCTGATCCTTATGGTACATCACTAGACAGTGGCTTCCAGTCACACAAACAGGTTTCTACCACCATCGTCTGTCCATACCACCAAACTAATTTTGGATCCAACTTGCCAAGTTACCCTGGATCTCATCCACTTTTATGTAGGACCTTGTGAGGTGAGATGCAATGAGACCTGGGTTTGATGGTGGAACAGTCACTGAAGTTTGGCATGCAGATGCAGCAGGTGGTGAGGAAAGCTGGCCTTCATAGTGAGAGGATTTGAATACAGGAGTTGGGATGTCTTGTTGCAGTCATACAAGGCCTTGGTGAGGTCACACATTGAGTATTGTGCGCAGTTTTGGTCTACTAGTCTGAGGAAGGACATTCTTGCGATTGAGGGAGTCCAGTGAAGGTTCACTAGACTGATTCCCAGAATGGCAGGACTGACATATGAAGAAACACTGGATCAACTTGCCTTGTATTCACTGGAATTTAGAAGAATGAGGGGAGGTCTCATAGAAACATATAAAATCCTGATTGGACTGGACAGGCAAGATGTGGGAAGAATGTTCCCAACATTGGGAAAGTCCAGAAATAGGAGTCACAGTCTTAGATTAAGGGGTAAGCCATTCAGGACTGAGATGAGGAAGAATTTCTTCACTCAGACAGTTGTGAACCTATACAATTCTTTAGAGGCTAATTCATTAGATACACTCAAGAGGAGCTGGATGAGGCCCTTGCAGCTAAAGGGATCAAGGAGTATGTACAGAAAGTGGGAGTGGGATACTGAAATTGCATGAACTGCCATGATCATATTGAATGGTGGTGCAGGCTTGAAGGGCCGAATAGCCTACTCCTGCACCTATTTTCTATGTTTCTATGTTTGTCAAAGACTTTGCTGAAATCCATAACTTCATTACCCTCATTTGCACACCTGATCATCCTTAAAACATTTAATCAGACATGTTTGGCATGGCATAGAAGTTTATAAAATCATGAGGGGCATGGATAGGGTGAACAGTCAAGGTCTTTTCTCCAGAGTAGGTGAGTCCAAAACCAGAGGGCTTAGGTTTAAGGTGAGAGGGGAAAGATTTAAAAGTGATCTAAGGGGCAACTTATTCACACAAGGGTTGTGCATGGAATGAACTGCCAGAGGAAGTGGTGTTGGCTGGTACAATTACAACATTTAAAAGGCATCTGGATGTGTATATGAAAAGGAAGGGCTTAAGGGAATATGGGCCAAATGCTGGAAAATGGGACTAAATTAAATTAGAATATCTATCGGCATGGACGAGTTGGGCTGAAGGGTCTGTTTCTGTGCTGTACATTTCTCTGACTCTATGTCTGTGAGTTTATGACCTCCGTCTGACAAAGCTATGCTGATTATTCCTGATTAAACCTGCCTTGACAAGTGGCAGTTAATTCTGTCCTTCAGAGTTATCTTCAATTGTTTCCTGGCCACTGATCTGAGACTCACTGAATTGTAAATTCCTAGTTTATCTCTACCACCTTTCTGGAAAAGTGTAACTAAATGAGCTGTCCTCCAGTCCTCTAGCACCTCCCCTTTGGCCAGAGAGGAAGTGAAAATTTGGGTCAGAGCAGATGTAATTTCCTCCCCCATCTTTCACAACAGCCTGGGAGACATTGAGCTGGACCTGGGGATTTATCCACTTAACCAAATCTTGTGATTAACGTATTTATGAAAATGTATAGCAAGATGTGTAGTCTAATTTCTTGCATTTGATTGAATTCTTGCATTATTCATTACATATTGATTGTTTGCCTCCATACAGAATTCGTGTTATTTTGGTTTGGTGTAACTGTTCTGATGATTAGTTTGCTTAAATTGGGAATGGTTGTTGTATTTTTATTCATCTCTTTCCCTATTCCTCTCCCTCAGCTCCCCAAATATTTCCCTATCAGACGATCCCAGCATACAGATGATAGCACCTTATTAGTGGTAAGAGTATGACTGCATGAATTGGCCTATATGTTAGAAGATTAGATCATAGAGATGTCTAATCTATCAATTTACCAATCATTAGCTTAAGCTTTACTGAATAGCACAACCCACATAAAAATGGACTGATTACTTGTCCTCTATCGCTGGAGAAGATCCAGTGGCACTTACTGAAACAAAACAATTTTGCAACTGGAGTCTTTCCTAAATGACTTCCTGTGACAATAACTTCAAGGTTGCTACAAAGAAAAGAAAAACTGAATAATCTTGCACCTGGACCTTGTATAAAAATAGTTAGTGACCAATGCAGTGAACATTCAGCATTCTTGAATGGAAGAGACATAATGGTGCTGTTCTTCGACTATAACTACTCGTTAAACACTGAACAATTGACAAGGCATAGAGCACGATAAATGGGAAGTTGAGTTCTGATCCACCTTGATTTTCACTACTTGAACTTGAGTACTGAATCTAACCTAAATTAATGAGATGAACATTGTCTCACCCACTGTTTATTATGTTTCTACTTGGAATAAAACTTGTCAACTTCATTCAACTTCATGAAGAAAAAACAAACACATACGAAAAAGCAGAGAGTAGTGGGAAACTAGTAGACTGGGAAATCTTTAAAGGCCAACAGAAAGCCACAAAAAAGTTATAAAGAAAAGTAAGATAGATTATGAGAGTAAACTAGCTCAGAATATAAGAACAGGCAGCGAAAGTTTCTATAAATATGTAAATCGTAAGAGAGTGGCGAAGGTACACATTGGTCCTTTAGAGGATGAGAAGGCCAATTTAATAACTGGGAATGAGGAAATAGCCGAGACATTGAACAGTTATCTTGTTTCGGTCTTCACAGTGGAAGACACAAATAACATGCCGAAAACTAATGGCAAGAAAGTTATAGCAGGCAGGGACCTAGAAACTATCATTATCACTAAAGAGGCAGTGTTGGGCAAGCTAATGGGGCTAAAGGTAGACAAGTCTCCTGGCCCTGATGAAATGCATCCCAGGGTACTAAAAGAGGTGATGGGGGAAATAACAAATGCACTAGTAATTATTTACCAAAATTCACTGGACTCTGGGGCGGTTCCCGCAGATTGGAAAACAGCCAATGTGACGTGACTGTTTAAAAAAGGAAGTAGACCAGAAGCAGGTAACTATAGGCCAGTTAGCTTAACTTTGGTAGTGGGGAAAATACTTGAACCTATCATTAAGGAAGAAATAGCAAGACATCTGGATATAAATTGTCACGTTGGGAACAACCAGCATGGGTTCATGAAGGGTAGGTCATGTTTAACTAATTTGGTGGAATTGTTTGAGGACATTACTTGCATGGTGGACAATGAGGAACCTGTGGATGTGGTATATCTGGATTTCCAGAAGGCATTTGACAAGGTGCCACACCAAAGGCTGCTACGTAAGATAAAGTTGCACAGTATTACAGGTAATGTACTGGCACGGAGGATCGGTTGACCAGTAGAAAGCAAAGAGTAGGGGTAAATGGGTGTTTTTCTGGTTGGCGGTCAGTGGCTAGTGGCGTGCCTCAGGGATCAGTGTTGGGATCTCAATTGTTTACAATCTACATAGATGATTTGGAGTTGGGGACTAAGTGTGGTGTGTCAAAATTTGCGATGACACTAAGGTGAGTGGTAGAGCAAAGTGTGCAGAAGACACTGAAAGACTGCAGAGGGATATAGATAGTCTAAGTGAGTGGGAAAATGTCTGGCAGATGGAGTACAATGTTGATAAGTGTGAGGTCATCCATTTTGGTAGGAATAACAGCAAAATGGACTATGTTTTAAATGGTAAAAAATTGCAGCACGCTGCTGTGCAGAGGGACATGGGTGATGAATGACTTGGGTGCATGAATCACTGAAGGTGGGACTGCAGGTGCAGCAGGTGATTAAAAAGGCAAATGGAATTTTGTCTGCCATTGCTCAAGGGATGAAGTTTAAAAACAGGGAGGCTATGCTGCAGCTGTATAGGATCCGGGTGAGTCCACACCTGGAGCACTGTGTGCAGTTTTGGTCTCCTTACTTGAGAAGACATATACTAGCACTGGAGGGGGTGCAGAGGTGATTCACTCGATTGATTCCAGAGTTGAGAGGGTTGGAGTATGAGGAGAGACTGAGTAGACTGGGATTATACTCATCGGAATTCAGAAGAATGAGGGGAAATCTTATAGAAACATATAAGATTATGAAGGGAATAGATAAATTGGAGGCAGGGAGGTTGTTTCCGCCAGCAGATGAAACTAGGACTAGAGGGCATCGCCTCAAAATAAAGGGAAGCAGATGTAGCACTAAGGTCAGGAGGAACTTCTTCACCCAAAGGGTTGTGAATCTGTGGAATTCCCTGCCCAGGGAAGTGGTTGAAGCTACCTTGCTGAATGTTTTTAAGGCAAGGCTAGATAAATTTTTGAACAGTAAAGGAATTAAGGGTTATGGTGAGTGGGCGGTTAAGTGGAGCTGAGTCTCAAAAAGATCAGCCATGACCTTATTAAATAGCGGAGCAGGCTTGAGGGGCCAGATGGCCTACTCCTGCTCCTAGTTCTTATGGTCTTTAAGCCTGCCCGAAACTTCCAATAAGTCCTCACTCCCTGTGTGAAGCTGCTCAAGAACCTCACAGTCCTTCTTCTTGAATTCTGTACTTGCATCTTACTACAATAGGACTGTTACCCAGCTGAATGTGTAAATCGATTCACTCAGTCATCCCACTGATAGAACTGCACTGTCACACTGTAGGTAGCTCATTCAGATGTTTTACCTGTGCAAAACGATATGTTCAGGCTTTGATCATATTAATTCCCCAAATTTAAAATCACAAGGATTTGATACCCGACAGCACATTGGTGTGGTGAGAGAGGGCTTGAGTGTTCTCTATGGGGGAAAACTATTCCACCACTTGCTGAGACTCCAGTCTGTTCACATCTGACATGAGGCATTTTTGTTCTTTCTGCTGCTCACCACATCAGGATAGGACTGCGGCACAAATCTCATGCACTTGATTGCTGTATTAATTGACTTAAATCATTTTATATCTACAGCGCACACTGTAATGGGAACAGTTCAAAATAATCATTACTTTGGAGTTAAGCAAAACAGTTCAGCGAGTTGCGCATGCCCAGTATCAGGTTCTTATCGGAGCAGGCGCAGTTGCCTTTCCTTCATCGTGCACAGTACCATATACTACGGGGCATGCGCATTATCATGCTCGGAATTGTCGGCTGGATGTAATCAGAGCAGTCGAGAGAGCGGCAAAAGGCGAGAGAGATCAAGCGAGTGAAGCCGATGGAGCCGACTGATTAGAGAGACTCCTTCATAATCGCCTAGTGTAGGTCTCAATCTGCAGATCTGAGAGTCGCGTTTACGCTACATTGACCGCCGGGTGGCTTCACCTTGCATTTGTGGCCGCCATCTTTTTAGGGGGCAAAGTGCGCGTTGGCGCGCGCGGGACGGGCCCATTTATGAGGGCAACGCGGTGGCCATATTTGTAGGGGGCAAAATGCTACAGGTAAGGTTGCTGCAATCTCTCTATAGATGGTCGGTACCCCTTGATTTCCCATGAGTCTTGTTGGACAAGACTTCATGACACTCAACCCGTGTGAAATACTGTCTGGAGTATGGTAACGAGGGGAGTAGCTTTCACTCAATATTTTGAATGATCTGGGATTACTAGGGACATGCAGGAATGCAGAGTTGAATATAAAATCAAAGCAACCATGATATTATTGAAGGCCAGAGCAGGATCGAAGGGCACTTTATCCATATTTGGACCATGCTCTAATGAAATCAGAAGCTGTGCACTTGGATGTAAATGTTAGGTGCCAGTGTTGTAGTTTGCAGTAAACAATAGCCTACCAGGACACTCAGATTCCTCAACATCATTTATATAACTAACTTGGACAAAGAGACTGAAAATATAGGAAGTATGTTTGCTGATAACTCAAAAATGGATAGGAAGAAACTAAGATTTGAGGAGTCTTTGCAAGTATCATCAGCCAAAAAGGTGGAGAGAATGGCCCATCTCTGCCTCCTGTTGATATTCTCAGATTCCCTGGTACCAGTCTTCACCCAATTAGATTCAATCCACATTATAACAAGAAATGGGTGAAGGCAAAGGCTATGGGTTTGAATAGCATTCCAACAATATTTCTTCAGATTAGTACTTACTGTCTTCCAGGTTAATCTGTTCCAGGACAGCTACAGCTCATCATGAACACAGGAATCTAACCAGCAATGTAGAAAGTAACTGAGATAACAAGGTGTGGAGCTGGATGAACACAGCAGGCCAAGCAGCATCATAG
>JAHRHZ010000130.1:2173027-2219439 GCA_024137785.1 Ginglymostoma cirratum
AGAAGGGTCTAGGCCCGAAATATCAGCCTTCCTGCTCCTCTGATGCTGCTTGGCCTGCTGTGTTCATCCAGCTCTACACCTTGTTATCTCAGATTCTCCAGCATCTACAGTTCCTACTATCTATGTACATTGGGGCCTGTTTGTTTCTCATGTTAGTTTCTTTTGAAGAACCCTCCCTTTCCCCTATCTCCTCCGTCCTCATGTCCAATAACAAGTGTAAGGAGCTCATGAGCTTCTTTGTTACTAAGATTGCGATAATTTGAACGGCTGCCTCTGCTGCATCTCTCCCTCCACTAGTTTACTGCACCAGACTGACCATAAATATCCTTGTCTAAGCTCTCAACTCCTCACTTCTCCCATTCAGCCTCTATACACACCGGCAGGCTCGTACTGGACAGAAAACAATACAAATGCTTAGAATTTCCTTGTATAGGAGCCATGTTCGATTGCGCCTGAAGTACTGTGTGCAGTTTTAGTCTCTTTATCTCAAGAAATATATTGTTGCCATGGAGGGAGTGCAATGAAATGAATTGTTCCTGGGATGCTGAGACTGTCCTATGAATAGAGATTGAACAAACTGTGCCTGTAGCCTTTACAATATCAAAGAATGTGTGGTGATCTTATTTGATCGTACAGGGAAAGACATGATGGATGAAGATAAGACCGCCCTTGGTCAGTGAATCTAGAAGTAGGAGCCACAATTTAAAAAATAAATGGTGTGTCCCTTAGGTTTGAGCTGAGGAGAATTTTTATCACTTAGAGGATTGTAAAAGGAATGATACTCATTTAATGACCGAGTGCAGACACAATGGCCCCAATGGCCTCTCAAGAGCCTATCAGATAACTCTGATGTGATCAACTAACTGCTCAATAATGTGTAATATTACTTTTCCAGTTCATCAAGATTGATCCAATCTTTTGCAAAAAAGTGTATCCTCCTCCAACGGTATCAACAGCTCAGGCTGACAGTAGTAAGAAGGATTCAAGGCAGTGAATCTGCCCAAAGTATCCCAGATAGTTCCAGAAACCAATATTTACAACAGCCACCGTAAATCTGAGTCTGCTTCCATAAAATAGCCAGACAGCTGCAAATGTGGAACCTACAAGTTTTTATTCAGCTTTTGTGAATTCCTACCAGGGATCATACCTCATATGCTTGAGGTTGAATTTCACATTCCTATCTACGTTATGCAAATCTTCAATTCCTTACAGCAGGAAAAAAAATCTATCTACTTCTGCCTTAGAAACGTTCAGTTACGTTGCCTGGAAAAGTATTCTCATCTCTGTTCTAAAAGGGCTCTGCTAATTTTAAGACTATGCCCCGAGTTTTAGCCTCACCCAAAAGATGAAACATTCTATCAATGTTTACCTTGTCAACCCATGCAGGATCTTCTGTGCTTCAATCAAGTTAACTCTCACTATTCTAAAATCCAATGGAAACAAGTCCAACTTGACCATTTCAGCACGATTTGACCCTTTGAGCTGCTTTACTGCTCAATCGGCTCATAACTGATTTGGTTATGGTCTAAGCACCATGTTCAGATTTGCACCCCATAAAACTGATGGCTCCTTTGAGAGTGTTAGACATACGCACAGTTTCTTATCTGCTATAAATTTTGACAGGAAGAAGGTCCAGGCATTCAGATTTCTACATACTGTAAGTACTTAATTTGTATTGGAACCTCTTGTTCCAATCTTGACCAAGATACCGGAACATTGGTTTTTTTTCACCAAGTCAATCCAGCAATGCAGGATTACCTATGAGAGCACCCAAGGCTATAAAAAGTCATTCGTAAGTGATTATGGGACCAGTGATGGAATAGTTACACACACTGCCCTGCACTATACAGGAGCCCAGTGAGCAGGAACAGGAGCAGGCCATGCTCTGGGCATGCCCCTTGTCAATCACATGGACAGTCTGAGAAGGAGCACAGTTCCAGTGATGGGCGGAGATTGTGAGACAGGGTAGGAATGGAAACTGGAGCCTGTTGACTTTACCAACATCTGGGAGAGGCCTCAGGCTCCAAATAGGAGCTCATACGCATGTTTACCCCACAGCAGAGATGGGACTTGGGAGAGTGCACTCACTGACCGCCATCTTGTGATTGAGAGTCAGGGAGATGGGGCTTCCTCCCAGGTGGGCCTGTGTTACCCAGGCAACCAGCCGCCATCCTGGTGAGGTAATGACACGGGCAACCGGTTGCCATTTTGATGAGGGAGTTCATTTTCTGCAAGCTTAATTGGGTGTGGTCACAGAACAGCCATGATCTCGTTGCAGCAAAAGGCTGAGGGGCTGAATGGCTGCATTCCAGCATCAGTGAAACTTCCAGCACAGAAAGAAGATATTCAGTGCTTCCTGCATCCCACATGTCAATTTTCTGTGCCTTAAGCTTTTACTTTTCATGGAATATCCCAAAAATTGACTTTGTCACTGATTCCCTCTGCTTCTGTCGTGCTCTCTTCCTGACCTGCCAGGTTTTCTTTTTAGCCAAAACACTGTTCTGCTTTAGAGCCATGCCTGATGTTTTTCTGAATCTTCTACTGTGCCTCGGATATCCTGGGTAGCAAGTTTTTGAACAGCTTCACCCACTCCCAGGTTGCAGAGGTGTCCTTGGGTCATGTATGTATTCAGTGTGTGAGGCTGCTGCTCAACATATGGTGACACTTTATCCTCAGGCTCTTTATTATTGGCTGCCCAGGATACAGGAGACAGGGTAAGTCGGCGAATAATCAAGTTGTAGATCAAGGATCAATGAACCCCTTGGTGAATGGGATTACTCTGGCAGTGCCCTCTTTTCCATGACCTTTCCTGTGCCCAGGTAGCCTTGGAGGGAGATCATGCAGAGTTCACTGGTACACTCAATAACTTACACAACTTGTGGATACCACAATGGTTCAAGAGTCTTGTTGGAGTATTAGCCAATAGGAACAACATTCTGCTCCCTTGACTTTTGTTGGAACTTTCCTGCTGATTTTGGCTTCTTTTAGTTTGATTAAACCATATGCTTGCTGAAACAAGAGTGGACAGAATGTTTCATAAAGGTCAGTTCTGCTATGTCATTCAACTGTGTCAGTTCTGAAATTTCTTTTCTGGATTGATCATGATACATATGCTGTCAATACATTTTCCAGGACATTGGAAGGAAAAGATTTCCAGAAAATAACTCAACCCAAACATCAGATCAAGGCTAGACAGAGTTACAGTATTCACTGGGGCCTGAATATTATCAGCCTTTGAATGGTAAAGGAGATACGTTCATTTCTTCTGTTTATCAGGGAGTATTTCAAACATCAGTGTGACTGGGAAAGCATCGAGATTCTCACACACCCAAGTGAGGGTGTCCAGTGAACTGACTGTGGAGAAAGCTTTAACCAGTTACACAGCCTGAAAAACTGTTGCCCCATTCACAACAGAGAGAGACCCACATATGTTCTGAGTGAATGATGCTTCACTGATCATCAGGCTGGAGGGACACAATGAGAAGCTGTGGAGATATGGGGATTGGGGAAGGGATTCGGGTCCCCATCTGAGCTGGAAATTCATCAATGCGTTCACACTGGGGAGAGACCATTCACCTGCTCTGTGTGTAGGAAAGGATTGACTCAGTTGTTTAGCCTTATGTCACACCAGCGTGCTCACTCTGATGAGGGACCTTTTAAATACCCTGTAGGACCAGTTTTAAGAGCTCTAACATTTTAGTTCAGCACCAGCGAGTTCATATTGGGGACAGACCATTTGTCTGTATTGAGTGTGGGAAGGCATTCAGACACTTCACTCACCTCACTTCACTGAACAGCAATGTGTTCACACTGAGGAGAGTCCCTTTACCTGCTCTGTCTGTTGGAAAGATTTGTTTATTGCGCATCACTGAGCACATGCAGGTTCACATGGAGGAGAGACCGTTCAGTTGCTGTCACTGTGTGAAAAAGTTCAGACGATATTCCATACTCACCGAGCTCAAGCAAGTTCACACATGAGAAGTTCACTTGCTCCTTCTGTGGGAAGGGATTTATTAAATCATCGCACCTCCTTAGACACCAACATGGTCACACTGGAGAGGAACAGTTCACTTGCACTGAGTGTGGGAAGGGATTCACTATTTTCATTTTACTTCAGTGATCACCAGTGGATTCATACTGAGGTGAAAGCTTTTATCTGCTCTGTGTGTGTGAAATCATTCACATGCTTATGCTATCTCAGAAGGCACAAACTTGTTCACTCCGCTGAGAAACCATGTCAATGTTTAGACCGTGGGAAGAGATTTAAAAGTAGAAATGAGTTGATGATACACTAGCGCATTCACTCTGGGGAGAGGCCATTCACCTGCCCTGTGTGTGGAAAGGGATTCAGTCAGTTATCACAGCTCAGTAAACAACAACTTGTTCATACTGAAGAGAGACCGTTTCAAAGTTCGACTGTGGGAAGCGCTTTAAAAGCACAACTAATGTGCTGAGACACATCCGTTAGCACGGGGAGAGGCTGTTCATCTGCACTGTGTGTGACAAGGGATTTACTCCGTTAAACATTGTCATTTCACACCAACTTGTTCACAGTGACCAAGACAAAAGAGACCGTTTAAATATTCTGATTGGGAAGACAAATAAGAACTGAGGGATCTGCTGAAGTACAAGTCACTCACATTGGGAAGACGCCACTTACATCATCTCAGTTTGGTAAACATCAGCTTATTCACACTGAAACAAGACTGTTCTAATGTTCAGAATTTCAAAAGAGCTTTCAATGCATAAGGAAACTGATGAAACTAGCACTCTCATGGGGAAGAGACTGTTCTCCTACTGTGTGTGTGGGGGCATCACTGGCTGAGACAGTATTTAATGCCCATCTCTAGTTGCTCTTGAGAAGGTGATGGTGAATTTTCTTCTTGAACGACTGCAGGCAATTTGGTGTAGATGCAGCCACAATGCTTTTAAAGAGGGAGCACAAGGATATTGAACTAGTGATATTGAATGAACAGTGATGGTCAGATTCTCTCTTGTTAGAGATGGTCATTGTCTGGCACTTGTCTGGCATGAATGTAACTTGCCACTTGTTAGCCCAAGCCTGGATATTGTTGAATTCTTGCTGCATCAAAAGATGGATTGCTTCTGATGCTGCTCAGTATCTGAGGAGTCATGAATGATGTTGAACATTTGTATAATCATCAGCAAACGTAGCAACTCTGACCTTATGATGGAGGAAAGGTAGATGATGAAGAAACTGAAAACAGCTGGGCTTAGAACACTATCCTGAGGAACTCCTGCAGAGATGCAGCTAAGATGACTGACCCCCCCCCCCCCCGACCATCAAAATGACCTTCCTGTATGCCAGGTATGATTCCAACCAGCTGAATGTTTTCCCACCGATTCCTTGCATCCTTCTTGTTTTCTGTGCTATCTCCAGATGGTGTTCAACATGCAGGAGAACTGAGTACCATGTACCAACTCCATGTTTGACTTCGTGCAATGAGACATCATGGGACCTGGAGTCAACATTGAAGACAGGACAACTCTCCCCCACCTGTATATTACTATACTGTCTATACAGTATAGTAAAAGAATTCTTTTACTCAGTATTCTCCAGTATATACTATACTGGTTAAAGCTTTAAAATACTTTGTGCTGGGACTGACCTGCCAGGGGGACAGTGCATACCCAGAGACGGTGATGGTGTTGTCTGGAAAATTGTCAGTTTTGATTCTGTAAGTATGACTATATCAGTCGTTGCTTGACTAGGCCATGAGACCATTCTCCCAATTTTGTCATGGGCTGTTAGTACCCTGCTATGGCAGCAAAATATTCATATGATAGTCAGATTCAGATATTAATCCCATCTGGGAAGAACCAATTCTGATAGTTAATATTAATAATCCTTGTGACTGCATTGAAACTTAATATTATGAAACACATTTAATAAATAAGTATGTGTCAAAGACATAGCATTCGAGTTTTTGATTTCTGTGCAAGATGAGACTGTTCCAGTTTGGGATATTGTTTTCTGTCTTCCGTAAGTGTGGGATGTCCCAGTGTGCTTTACAGAAAAATCATATTCTTTCAAAGTGTCATCCCTGTGGTACAGTAGGAAATATGGCAGTGAAACACTGCACAACGTGAAAAAAAGAATCAAAATCAAGATTAATTTGTTGGTCAAGTTGGTCCCAGGCAAACAGAACCCAGTATAAATAGTGAACTTTATCTTCCAGATCCTAACATAAAACAGCAAAATTATCCCTTCAGACCACAACATAAAACAATGAACGGTGATATATAAATTCCTTCCTTAAATTCCAGTCCTCTATTTACTATCCCTGGTCAGTGGAAACAGTTTCTCTATCTGTAAAATGAAATCACGAAGTCTCACCGCTCCCCATTCCCATCATCATAAACATGAAATATCTATTTCACCTTTGCTGTAAAAAGAACAGCCTCTGGAATCTCTCCACAAAGCTGAAACCCAGTCCCCAGTTTGGTGAATCATTTAAAGTTCTTTGTGAACCAGACTCAGAGGAGAGTGAAGGGTGAACTGTCAGATTGACCAGAGCCAATCAAAGCACCTGTCCCTTTCTTAAGACATAGGAACATTGACTTTTACGTTTTCACTGTGATTACCTGATCTAAGACATTGAAATAAGCAGGATCCATTGACAGGATCAGAAAATCAAACTGAATCTCAATGTGGCACAATCACGTACTTGCAAACAAAGTACCCGAGAAGCTTGAATGGAAATGGCTGCAGTTGCGGGAGAGCTAGTTCCTAGCGACATGGATGACTCTGCAGAGGGTAGGATTAGACATTTTCCATCTCTCCAGAATAAATATCCTAGACTTTATTCTGGAAGAGAAAAACTGACCAAGAACAATTCTCATTCAGGTGCATTTACAATCCAACCAGAAACTTCAATACACTGAGTAAATGAGTGTCTCTTTTAGTGTCAATCTCTTGCCTTTCAACATGGGTTTTTCTGTGCCATGTTCACTGCAATGGTGCCTCTGCCAAATTCCTTATTCCCTATTTCCTAACCCTGTCCAATTACTGCCTAATCTTCTCAATCCTTTCATGTGTGAGAGCATTTTCTCCGTATTTGTTATGACTAATGACTTTGAAAGGTTGAATCAGATCAGATTTCAGCCTTCTGTCCTCCTTGGAGAACTGTCCCAACTTTCCAAATTATTTTCATCACTGACATTTCTCGTACACGGCACTATTCATGAGAATCAGTACAGTGTTGTCTCCAATCACTTCACGTCCCCGTTTGCTGAAATTTGACACCCAGGGACTGTGCAATAATCCAGTTGGAGGATTCACTCAGTGTCAGATTGCGTGGACAACCATCTTGAAACACTTACTTTCGCTTTCAACGAGGGTTTTGCAGTGCCGAGTTCACTGCAATAGCGCCTCTGCTCATTTCTGACTTCAGGAATTCCGACCCCATTGAGTACAGCTCTTTTTCTGGAAAACTGATGGGGCGATATGGTAAAAATGAAAGCAGTCAGTGAGGGCTCGTCTGGGATTTGAACCTGGGATTGCTCGCATGTCTACCATGTACTGCTCCCGAAAAGTGAGAATCATAACCCCGGACCAACGAGCCAGCATGCTGCCATGGCGGAACCCTCCCCCAAACCCATCTGAGACTCGCTTGAAATTAAATACGTTGCATGTTGCTGTGGGAATTTGAAGCAGCAGAGTTTCAGTACCATCTTCTCTTTCTTTCTGTCTGATCCCGGGACGATGCTATGTGCCCCTTCCCTGGGACCAAGCTCTCTCCATTGGCGGGTTATTAAACTATTTTCTTCCACTTGCAGGCAATGCAGGAATGAGAGGATGGGGTGGGGGCATAGCGCATACATTGTTCTGCTGCACCCAAACTCTTGGGGAAGGAGGCGTCAGTAAATGAGCAACTTTTGATTGCGAACTCTGCCACATGTCTTCCTTCAGGTGAATTTTTTTTTGCAGATTGCTTGGTGTTCGGGATGTGTCTTCACACAGCAATCCTGCAGAGTCACTTTTGCTATGCGAGAGTTGCTTTGTTTGCTGCGAGCAGGTGGGAGTTAATACCTGACGCCCATTTTCCCAGATTTGTAGAATTTCAGTGAGACACTCACTCTCTGAGAGTCATCCCTAATGTCCCTATGCTGCGGGGCTGCAGACAGCTCAACACGGAAGGGAGAGTTAAAAGGTGCCGTTGTTTCTCCCTCACCGGCTCTGTCACAGAGACAGTGAAATCGAAGGTCATGAAGTTGTGGAGTGATAACTGTATAGAATGACGCCGTTCAGCACATCGAGTCCACGATGTTCGCATCTCTGTTACTATTCAGGAACAGTGATATCTGTCCTAGTAATGTCGTCTGTGTCCGATAAGCTGATCCTTTTGTGGTTCAGGATGTTTCATGTCATACACAAGACACTACTATCTGAAGGAGTGAAGAGAATTATTTATTGAAGGGTGACTGCCCATCAAACTGACTACAACTAATGTGTTTCAACTTCACCAGTTTGTTCCCATGTCAGAGCACAGCTTTCATGAATCAGGTCGTAGCAGAGCGACAGAGAACAAGAGAAAACCATTCAGGCAATCACGTGCAACCTTGGCCCTTGTATCAATATGAGAGAGATATGTTAGATGCATGGAGTTCCGGGAAGCAGGAAGCTGACCAAAATGCAAATGCACAGTGTTGAATAGCACCTATTTATTCCATACACTCATGCTACAGTTGCAACTCTCAAATAGCAGGGGATGGTTTCAATCTATCAATGTCTGGGTTATGGGCTCAGCATGCTCCCACCGCACCACTCTGCTTGCATGGGGCTTTCCAGACAAGTATTCAGCTTTCCATCTGGCTTGTGGCCGTACCATCGACAATGATGCCAAATGATCTTCACTGCTGTGTAATATTCTGTTGCATGGATGTGTCCCAGCTGTGTAAATATTTCCTTTGCCGGACTTCCCACATCCGGATGGACCAACGCTGATGTCATTCAGAATCACAAATTTGTCACAGTGCACACGGAGGCAATGCAGCCCACCTTAACTGTGCTGACTCTCTACAATGATTAAGTGAGCGCCTCTTTTAGTGTCATTCACTTGTGTTCTCCCTGCACATTTGTCCTTTTAATATAACCATCTACTTTCCTTTCCATTTGAATGATTGTGCCTCTTCGTCACTGCATGTCACTTTTGCTTTTTATTTCAAATTATGGTGAACCTTTGCCTAATCTTCTCGATCCTATTGTGTGTAAAAAGCATTTTCCCCTTATTTGCTATGTGTAAACCCATCATGACTTGAGGGTTGAATCAGATCAGCTTTCAGCCTTCCGTTCTCCTCAGAGAACTGTCCCAACTTTCCAGTCTATTTTCATCAATGACATTCCTCATACATGGCACTATTCACCGGAACCTGGTCAGCGTTGTCTCCAATCACTTCATGTCCCCATTTGCTGAAACATGACACCCAGAACTGTGCAATAATCCAGCCGGAGGATTCACTCAATGTCAGATTGCGTGCGCAACCATCTTGAAACACTTACTTTCGTGTTCAGTAAGTGTTTTGCTGTGCCATGTTCACTGCAATGGTGTCTCTGCCCATTTCCGACTACAGGAATTCTGACCCTGTTGAGCACAGCTCTTTTTCTGGAAAGCTGATGGGGCATTTTGGTAATAATGCAAACAGACGACAGAGTCCTGTCAGTATTTGAACCCAGGGTCTCTGGCATGTCTGTCACATACAGCCCCCAACGCGAGAATCATATCCTTAGACCAACAAGCCAGCCCGCAGAGAAGTGGGCAGTATTCCATAATACTCCTGACTTGTGACTTGTAGGTGGTGGAAAGGCTTTTGCGAAGTCAGTTACTTCCTGCAGGTTATCTAGATTTTAACCTGCTCCTGCTGGCACAGAGAATGGACTCGGGATGTGGTGGGTGCGGGGAGAGAGACAGATCTGACAAGGGTGTGGGAAGAGAATGGACTGGGGTGAAGAGAGAGAAAATGGATCACTGGGGGAAGAGGGAGAATGTAATGGGGTGCTAGAAGAAATTGACTGGAGGGGACAGAGAATGGAACAGTGTGGATGGGTGAGGGGGGTGCAGCTTCTGTGTACAATCATGCATGAGTTAATTTGGATACATTTTCAAAGTTGTACACAAGCTCATTCTTGACAGTCAGGCCCAACTCTTAGAACATAGAACAGTTCAGCACCGGAACAGACCATTTGGCCCTGCATGTCTGTGCTGACCGTGATGCTGTTCTCAACTAATCCCATCTGTCTACACATTGTCCGTATTGCTGTCCTCTCAGGCTGTTCATGTGTCTGTCTAAATAACTCTCAAACATTGCTACTGTGTCTGCTCCTTCCACCTCCCCGGCAGTATGTTCCAGAAACCTGCACCCTCTGCGTAAAAACTCCTTCCTCACACATCTCCTTTAAACTTACTCCTTTCACCTATGCCAACTAGTAATTTATATCTCCAACCTGAGAAAAAAGACTCCAGCTATCCATCCAGTCCATTCCCCTCATAATTTTATGAACTGCTATCATGTGGTCCCTCAGCCTCCAACACACTTGTGAAAACAGTCCAAGTTTGTCCAACCTCTCATTGTAGCTAATTCACTCAAATCAAGGCAACATCCTGTAAAGCCTCTCCTGCACCCTATCCAAAGCCTCCACATCCTTCTTATCATGTGCCAACTAGAACTGCGCACAGTACTCCAAGTGTGGCCTAACTGATAATTTATATAGCTGCAGCAAGACTTGTTAAAATTTATGTTTAATGTCCCAAGCAATGAAGGCAAGCATGCTGTATGCCTTATCACCTTATCCACTTGTGTTACCACTTTTAGGGAGCTGTGGACTTGCACCACAAAATCCTTCCATATATCAATGCTCCTAAGAGTCGTACCATTTTATTGTGTACTTTCTTCTTGCATTTGATCTCCCTAAAGCATCACCTAACACTTCTCTGGATTAAACTCCACCTGCCATTTCTCTGCTCAGCTTCCTAACTGATCGATATCCTGCTGTAACATTTGACAATCTTCCTCCCTCTCCACAACAACACCAATTTTCATGTCGACTGCAAACTTTCGAGTCAGACCACTTATATTTTCATTCAAATCAACAGAAATCGCAGCAATGATTCTAGCTGAATACCCATTTGTCACAGACCTCCAGTTAGAAAACACCTATCCACAATTAACCTCAGCTTTCTATGACCAAACCAATTCTGGATCCAACTTTCAAACTCATTGTGGATCCCATGTGACTTGATCTTCTGAACCTTGTCAAAAGTTTCAATAAAGTCCATGTAAACAGCATCCACGGCCTTACCCTCATCAGTCATCATTGTCACTTCCTCAAAAAAACTCAATCATATTTGTGAGACAAGACTTCCCCTGCATAACTCCATGCTGATTATCCTTAAAAAGTCCATTCTTTACCAAATGTGAGTAAATCCTGTCTCTAAGAACTGCTCCAATAATTTCCCTACCATTGGTGTAAGGCTCGCTGGCCTAGAATTTCCTGGATTGCTCCTGTTACCCTTCTTAAACAAAGGAACAACATTGGCTACTCTCTAGGACCTCACCTATGACTGAAGAAGATAGAAAGTCAAGGTCCCAGTAATCTCCTCCCTTACTTTCCTCAGTATCCTAGGTTAGATCCCATCAGGCCCTGGGGATTTAACTACCTTAATGCTTAAAGGTAGATGGGCAGAAGTAGGCCATTCAGACTATCGAGTCTGTTCTACCATTCAATGAGATCACGGCTAATGTGATAAACTTTGGCTATACTTACCTGTCTTTTCCCCATTACCATTGATACCCTTACTGATTAAAACTCTGTTTATCTCGACCTTGAATATAATTAATGAATCAGCCTCAACGGCCCTCTGTGATAAAGAATTCCATAGATTTACTGCTTACTGAGAGAAGAAGTTCTGCTTAATCTCTGTCTTAAATTTGTGACTCCTTCTTCTGAGATTGTACCCTCTGGCCTTAGACTCTCCCAGAAGGGAAAACAACCTGTCCACATCTACCCTGTCACCTCTCCTTAGAATTGTGTTTGATTCAATTCATTCAAATCCCATTTTTCAAAACTCCAACGAATACAGCTTAACTTACTCAATCTCTTCTCACAAAACATTCCCTCCATACCTGGGATCTGTCCAGTGAACCTTCTGTGCTTCCAATGGAAGCCTATCGTTCCTTAGATTAAGAGCCCAGTACTGTCCAAATATTCCAGCTATGGGTCTGACCAGTGCCTTGTACAGTTTTAGCAAAAGCCTCCCTCCTCTTATACTCCATTTCCCTGGAAAGACATCTACCAGCTGGAAATAGCCAAATTCGTAGCAAACGGCATCAGCAGCTTTCAAATGATCTCAGTAATCAGGACTGAAACCATTGCCAGCTGCGCCCACCCCCACCAGGGACGGATCAAGAGGTAGAAACTGAGAACGGCTTTTCCTGAATGCTGTCATATTCTTGTGAGCAGCTGTTTCAACCATTAACCTGGACTCTTGCTTCCTGGGAACCCCGAGAACATATGCCTGCTCTGTGCTGATAAGAGGATTGGTGCAGCGAAGCCCACCGAGGGTTAATTGCTTATATCAAGTCAAGTGGTTGACTTCTGGAATGGTTCCATACAGGTTTGTCAAAAAAAAATTGGTAAAATGAATGATCTATTTGACATCGCTGATGCCTACATGATGAAGTGGCTGTGTTCACAGTATCACATGATTGTTATGGTGCAGCAGGAGGCCTTTCAGTTCATCATGCCTGTACCATCTTTATAACTTAGTCCAACTCTACTCCCATCATGCCAATCTCCTGCCTTTTCCCCATTTCCCGAGCACTATTTATACCCAGATAAACACTCAATGTCAAGAATACTTCAATTCAACCTGCCTCCACTACATTTCCAGGCAGTGCTTTCCATGCACTAACTACTTGCTGGGTGAAAAAAATGTTTTTCCTCAAATCACACTTGCCTCAATCTTTATCCACGCCTTGCTTGTTCTTGTTCCTTCTACAAGCAGGAGCAGCTTCTCCATATTTACTCTGTCCAGCCCCGCTCCAAGATTTTGAAAATCTCCATAAGATCTCTTCTCTCTGTGAAGAACTGTCCCAACTTCTTCAATCTAGTCTCGTCGCTGAAATTTCCTCATCGCCAGAGTCATTCTTATAAATTGTTTCTGCGTCTTTCAACATCTTTCCTATAATGTGGCACGCACAACTGTGCACAGTAATCCAGCTGAGTTGTTATAAAAGTTCATTTATCACTTCGAGTTTCCTCTCCCTTGAGTCACACACGACCCAGACTTACCTTAGCTCCTTCAGGGTTAGAATCATAGAAAACCTACAGTGCATTTATAGGCCGTTCAGCCCATTGTGTCTGCACTGGCCCTCTGAAGAGCATTTCACCTGGATGCACCCGATCCCCTCAAACTCACATTTACAATAGCTAACCCACCTAGCCTACATATTTATGGTCAGTATCTACTACTGGCCCATTTACCTTGGCCAATCCACCTAATTTACGCATCTTTGGACTACAGGAGGAAGCCAGAGCACCCAGCGGAAACTCACACAGATACGGGGAATGCTTGCAAACTTGACACAGGCAAAATCACCTGAGGCTGGAATCAAACTCAGAATTCTGGCACTGTGAGGCAGCAGTACTAACCACTGATCCAACATACCATTGATGGGACTGAGTCCTGCAGTTGCCTTCCTGACAGCATTGTGGCTGCCCCTCTGCCAAATGGGATGCAGCATTACCACTTAAGATAATGCCTGGCCAAGAGACTGTTTCATTACCATCTGCTCCGCTGCATGATGGACACACTGTTACAAAGTAGAGTACTTGCGGATTGGGTGGCAGGAAGTTAGAATTTGGTGTTTGTAAAATTCTAGGGGAGGAAAGCATTGTGTGGCCCCTTTGAAGATCATGTGCTTTTTCCATGATTAGACATTTGAAATGGATGTCTGTGAGCAGCAGCTTGAAAGTTTGCAAGTGCACAGAGATTGCCGGAACTGAAACATTTGTATCGAAAAGCTGTACAGTTAGCAGGCCGAGCAGCGGTTTTTGCCAAGACAACAAGTTTTTGAATTTAGCCAATCAATTTGAAACAGGCACTTTCATACCAAAAACCAATTAAATTTAAATCAGATCGTTTTGACAACATAGTACCAATCCAGGGTATAAAAAGGGGGCAGTTGGACAAAGCCCCAGAGCTAGCTACCATCCACCAAACCTAACGGCCGTCAGCTCTCAAGAAAGAATCACTGGCTCTCACAGTCTCCTTCCTCTATATCTTAGAGAAAGCACCGTCCAAATCCCAACAGTACCAGTGGTACAACTAGTTAATATTCCTGACAGAAGAATTGATGGAGAAGGTACAGGACATTCCAGAAGACATGTAAGCTGGCTACAATTTTGATAGACTAAATTCTTTTTTTTACGTAAGTGGGACTCTTATTTATTGGAACAGCATACCATTAGAATCTTGTTTTATTCGGGAATAGTTAGTAGCTAGAAGGAATTTATTTGAATGGTTAATAATTAAGTTAATTTGTCCACTGTTAGAGATAGATAAATAAATTATTAACTGTTGATTTTAAAGTGTCAGGGATTTATTTTATTTAACCACTATAAGTTGCTGGAAAGCACATTGCACCACTTTTTGCAATCCTTTTGCAGATTATAGGGCGAGGTGTTCCTGTGTGGGTGTTTCAGTGCTAGTTTTGAGGGGGGGGGGTGTCAACCTCCGCTCTATAACAGATTGGAGCTCGTTGTTTGGGATTTGGACAGATCTGAATGGATTTGAACAGATTTAGGATACAAAAGGTCCCAGCAGATATAAATAGACTTGGGGACTAGTGTATTAAATCTTCAAATAAAACTTAAGTGAGAAGTGGAAAATCTATTTAATTTCAGTTACTTATTGTTGGTTAAATCAAAAGTGGGAAAATGGCTCTTAACATTGCTAAAGAGGTTTTTCTGGGTGTCGAGGGTGCTACCCAAATTTACCAAGAAAGTTTAGAAAGACAGAAAAAAGTGACACTTTTAGAATTAGCAGACAGGCTAAAATTGGGTTTTACTAAGGATAATAAGAAAGCTGAAATTGTAACAGAGTTAGCCAAGCATTTAGGTATGTCACAGAAACAGTCAAGTGCAGTGGAGTTAGAAAAAAATTAAATTACAAATGAGACAACTGGAGTTGGAGGACAAAGAAAGGTTCCCAGCTGAAAAAAAAAGGTGAGGAAGGCCCTAGCAGAAGAAAGGGAAAAATAGAGAGAAGAAAGGGAGAGAAAAGCTCTAGTTGAAGATAAAGAAAGTGAAAGAATGTTCAAGTTGGCAAAGATGAAGTTGGAACTTGGAATAAAAAGACTCCAAATGACAAGTAAAAGTACACGACAGAAGTGATGATGAGCAAACTCATTGTAGCCAACAGCCTGGTAGGTATATGTACAAATGAAAAAGATGTAGAAGCCTTTTTCATTTCCTTTGAGAAAGTGTTTAATCAGATGGACTGACCAGAGACTTTGTGGGTAATGTTAATTCCGATCAGGTTGGTAGGCAGGGCGAGTAAGCTGTTTGCACTGCTGTAAAAGGAGGTGTCAGGAGAATATGAAGAAGTTAAACAGGCTATTTTGAGTGCCTATGAATTGGTACCAGATGCATTAAGACAATGGTTCAGAAATGTAAGGAAAGAACTAGGTCAGACTTACATCAAGTTTGAAAGAATTGAACAGAGCAACTTCAATGTGAGAATTAAAGATAGAAAAGACATATGAGTCTCTTAGAGACATTATTCTGCTGGAGGAGTTTAAAAACTCACTTCCAGAAGTGATAAGAACTCATGTTGAGGAACAGAAAGTTAAAATGGCAAGAAAAGCTGAAGAGGTGAAGAGATGGTGGATGAATATACGTTAGTGCATAAATCAAAATCTAGCTTCCAACAGCAATTTCATTCCGTGAGGCATAGAAATTGGGAAAGATGGAGATCCTTCAATAAAAAACAAGGAGTGGAGCCCACTGGGAACAGTTTACTAAATGTGAAAAAAGAAATCCAAGGAGGTGGAAAGGAATAAAAGACCACAGTTGTTTTCACTGCAATAAGGTGGGACGCACAAATTTGCAGTCCTTCTGAAATATTGCCCAAGGAAGTGGGAATCTTTGGAATAAATGGAGAGAGGTTTAGTGTTCCCCTGTGTAAGATAAGGCTAGAGAGTCTAATCAAAACCGGGGAAGTGGTAGTGGGAGTGATGGAAAAATCAGCTATTCAAGGAATGCAGTTTATTCTTGGAAATGGTATAGATGGATCACAGGTGGGAGTGATGCCCATTGTGGTGGAAAACGCAAAAGAAAACAAGGGAACTGAGGAGTTAAAAGAAAAAATAACCTAGAATTTTTCCAGACTGTGTGGTCCCACAGCCATAAGTTAAAACAAGAAGGGAAAACAAAAGAGAAAGATGAAGGAGCTGACGTCCAGTTAGCTGATACCCTGTTTGATGAGATGTTAAAGGAAAAACCTAAGCAGGTAGAGGATCAGGCAGAGGTTTTTAATTCTGTAAGATTAATGGATTTACATTAATGGAAAATGAGAAAATAAAGGATTTGTGTCAGAAAGCCTACTCAGAAAAGGAGTCAGAGTGTATTCTAGAATGGTATTTTCTTAAGGAAAAACTCTTAAGGCAGAAATGGAGACCTTTGGCAGTTTAGTGCAGATGAGAAATGGATGGAAGTTCCGAACAGTCCTGATGAAGGATCCCAACCTGAAACATCAACTTTCCTACTCCTCTGATGCTGCCTGACCAGCTGTGTTCCTCCAGCTCCACACTGTATTGACTCTTGACTCCAGCATCTGCAGTTCTTGCTATCTCCCTGTATCACTGAATCACGGAGACCTTTGTTTTGTTTTTAGCTATTAACTACCATCAGTAAATCATGCGTATAGCCAATTGAGTATTTACATGCAAATCATGTTAAGGACAGGGCATACCATAAAAAGTGAGGGGGAAATAGAGAGAGTGGGAAGGACTAAATCAAAATGGAGCTGAAGGGACAAGAAAGCATTATATCCCCTGCAGTGCCCACTTGTCTCGAAAGGCATCAAAATCATTGGTGGTCACTGCATGCTCCTTCTCAAAGGGCACTCGGGCAAGATTGTTATTGCTGGGTCTGGTCTATTTTTTCATACGCGAAAGTGTTATTACATACAACCAAACAACTTTCCAACTAACAAATCACCATGAGTCTGTTTCTCTGTTTTTAATTATAAACCACCACCAGTAATGACCCCTGCAGAAACTGACATGCAAAGCCCATTGTGGGCAGTGTCAGCAAGGGCTCAGGTGATAAGTTCCCACTGGACAGGACTTTGCCTGTTACCAAGGGAACACATACTCAACAAGTGCCACGGGGTGATTAACTCATGATTTGCATGGACCTTGGCATTATCATGTCGACCATAACTGTACCCAATGCAAGGCTTAGTCAGAGAAAGTGATAACTGGTGGTGCTTTAACTGAGGGTCACCACTCCTGAGGTGAGCGGGTTATGTCGAGAGGTGGGACCTTCATGATAACCTCAGTCATTGCAGGAATTGAACCCCTTCATGATTTTTAAAACCTCTATCAGATCTCCTCTCAGTCTTCTTCTGACCAGGTAGAACAGTCTCAACTGCTTTTAATCTATTCTCTAATGTTTCACGTCCCTGGAACTGTTCTTGTTAACCACTACTGCACTCTCTCCAGCAACGTTACCATCCTTCCTACAATGTGGTGTTCACAACTGTCCACAGCTCAGTTGACTAGATGACTGGTTTATGATGCAGAAGGATGTCAACTGCACTGCCATCTTGCCTAAGGTGTGCTGACCCTCAGGTTAAACTCAACACCAGTCCTGATGAAGGCTGCAAACCTAAAACATCAACTTTCCTGCTCCTTTAATGCTGCCTGAACTGCTGTATTCCTTCAGCTCC
Source organism: Ginglymostoma cirratum (assembly GCA_024137785.1). Taxonomy (NCBI): domain Eukaryota; kingdom Metazoa; phylum Chordata; class Chondrichthyes; order Orectolobiformes; family Ginglymostomatidae; genus Ginglymostoma; species Ginglymostoma cirratum. Next base: position 2,191,003 of record JAHRHZ010000130.1, read on the forward strand.
ACACTGTATTGATTTGTAGCTGTGTGATGGTTAACTACTGAACCATCCGTTTGTTCACATAACATGCTGTGTTTTATGCTGGTTCATATAACAACGTGTTCCTGAGCCTCACATTGTGACTGGGCAGTGGTCAGTTGAGGATGGTGAAAGCATTGATTTTGCAGCTCATGTCGCTGAAGGTGACAGAACCTATCACTGCTGATGGAGAGGAGCCACCCAGGGTGACGCTGGGAGGTGTGCATGTCTTTCAATGGGAAAGTCAAGCTGGAGAATGCTGGAAAAACCCAGCCGGTCTGGCAGTGTCTGAGGTGCGGGAGAAACACTGCTAACATTTCAAGTTCCATTTCTGAAAACATTCTGAACAAGAGTTGGACTAGACTAGAAACATGAACACTGTTTCTCTCTCTCTCTGTCACTCTCTCCCCACAGATACTGCCAGACCAGCTGAGTTCATCCATTCGTGTTTGCTCTAGGTTTCCTGTGCCATACTATTTAGCCTTTCATCTATTGAGATACAGGAGGGATGGATAGAGTTGGAGGGTTGGGGCACAGTGAGCAAAAGGATGAGGCCTTTCAGCCTGCTCAACTTGTGCAGCTATTCCACACATGCTTGCCTGAGATATCTAGGCTTAATGACGTTGCATCTCTGAATGGCCTCTGGTTTCGCAGCCCATATATATCTCTATAATCTTTCGCAGTCTGAAAACACTTCTAGATATCTCTTCTCCTCAGGTGTGGGCCACCGTGTTTTCAACTATCGAATTCCATCCGGAATTCTTTCCACCCTCGTTCCCTCTGTCCTTCAACCAAAAGTCTTTGTGTAATGCTGTGGTGCCTCTAATGTCTGATGATGTGTCTCATTGACAGCTCAACTTTATTTTCCGTAGTTTATATGTGAGACATGGCAGGATGTTTTCTTTTTCACATTCTGTCCACAACACCGTAAGTGGTAGAGGCAATAAGTAGTCCATTCAGCCCATTGATACTTCTCCACCACTCGACAAGATCGTAGCTGATGTGATGATCCTCAATTCTGCTTTCCTGACTTCTCCCCGTAACCCTTACACGCCATATTAATTAAATAGTATCTTAATGAGCAAGCCTATATAGCCCTCTGTGATAAAGAACACCACAAATTCACTACCCTCTGAGAGAAGAAACTCCTCATCTTTGTCATAAATGGGTGACCCCTTATCCTATGAGGATGCCCTTTGGTTCTAGACTCTCTCATAAGGTGCTAAAAGTTCTCCGCATCTATTCTGTAAAGTCCCTCAAGAATCTTGTAGTTTCAATGAGGCACCATGTCACTGTTCTAAATCTCAATGGTGCAACCTGACTCAATGTCTCCTCACAAGACAGCCTCTCCCTACCCAGGACCAGCTCTGGCGAACCTTCTCTTGACAGTATCCAATGCCATTGTCTGGATCATAGGTACTTATTTGCTACTGCAGGATGTTGGTCTCTACACAACTGGCTGGGGTGTGGTGTGGTACAAAAAGAGAATGTCCCACAGTCCTGCCCCTCTGTGTAGCTCAGTTCCTTTAGGCAGCAAGGCTTGAAGGAAAAGTTATCTGCGCTAAAAAAAAAACGAAGGCATCAAGAGTAACATTGAAGGTTCTTTTAGGCTAGAAGCTGCACACAGGGATGGGGGTTGGTGTGAAAGGCAGGAGATTGGCTCAAGGGAAATGAACCAGTATGTAGGCATGATGGGCCTACTGTTCTGCGATATTCAGTCATTCTGTGATCTCTTCGTCTCTCTTGAATCAGGTTTACATTTTGGCTGTGGAAAAGACGATGGAAGCGGCAGACTGACAGCGTATACAAAATGAGGTTGAAATGAATGGGAACTGTTTTTTGCTCTTCCAGTGTTGCAAGCCGTTATGAGGTCTGATTAGGGAAGAGTGACAAGCGTGAATAAGTATTTTCACTTTCACATCTTCCCGCTATTTCAGATGGTATTTACAATTTCACGTGTCTATATTATTTTAGACTGTATACCCAATTCCACATGTGCATGTCATTTTAGAACGTATTCCTACTTCCACGTGTTCCCTGCTATTTTAGACAGAATTCCCACTTCCCTATATCTCTGTTATTTTAGAACATATTCGCACTTCCACACGTTCCTGGTTATTTTGTTCAGATTTCTCACTTCCAAACATTCGTCTTATTTTGGACAGTATCCCAGCTTCCACGTGTTCCCTGTTATTTTAGGCATAATTCCCACTTCCCCATGTCCCTGTTATTTTACAATGTATTCCACATCCACACATTCCTGTTATTTTAGATGGTATTCCCATTTCCATATATTCCTGTTAATTTAGACACTCCTGCCACTTCCAAATGTTTGTTATTTTTGTCAGTATACTCATTTCCCATGTCCCTATTATTTTAGGCACTATTCATAATTTCACATATTCCCTGTTATTTTGGGGATTATTCTCATTTCCACACATTCCCTGGATGTTTACACTAGGGAACAGGGAGAGTGTTCCCATTTTCACGTTGTCCCCTTTATTTCAGACAGTATTCACACTGCTCTCTCACCCATGAATGCCTTGAACAAGTATTGTAGAGGGGCATTTCAGCACATTCCTAAACTTCTCTGAACTTAGTCTGTGTGATAACATAAAAATGTGTTTGTGCAGCAACTCAAGAGCTGCAGCTTAAAGCCCAGTTCCTATGCAAAAGGGTACATCCTTACAATGTTGCCCACAGATGCAATGTACTGAACCATACGCAATGAACCATTAGCAATGTTATGAAAAATAAATTGGAATGTGTCACAATAGCAGGTCGAGGATAATGACCAGTAGATCAGCTACTGCCATGACCAGAAATGCATGAGGCAGTTGGAGAGACCATACCTTCATTGAAACACGAAGATAATCGCCAATATATTAACTGTGTAGCAGGGAAATGGACAGTGAAAATTCACATCAGGCAAAGTCACTGGTCTGATTAGGAAAACTGAGATAAAACCATAAAAGCTGGAGATGAAGTGAGTGAGGAAGCAAGAGGATGAAAGGATGATGGGCTAATATCAGAGTGAGCAGAGGGTTTGAGCGATGGGGGAGCTGGAGTTCATTCGATGGAGGCTTAGTGCAGGTTGTGTTCCATTAAAAGGGCAGAGTGCAGGCCAGGTCGTATTCCCTTTTAATGTAATTCGCACTTTTGGAGTTTGCACATTTTTTCGGAAGGATGTGCTGATTGAGTGCTGCCCTGTCGGAGGGCCAGCACTGAGGGAGCGCCTGCTGTCAGATGGACAATGCTAAGGGAGCAGGCACTGTCAGAGGATCAATATTGAAATGCTGGCCAGCCAGCGACGCCCACATCCCACAAATGAATAGAGAAAATACTCAGCACTGACCTGCCATTAGCTCATTGAACTCACAGCACTGAGCCTCTGACAGTACGTCTGTGCTGGCAGTTCCGTAGTGCAGCACTCCCTCATGGTATCCCTACAATGTGGTAGCAGGCTATTCGGCATATTGTGCACACAGCGATCCTCAAAAGAGCATCCTACCCAGACCCACACCCTGCCCTATTTCCTATGGATAATCCACCTAGCCTACACATCACTAGACACAATGAGCAACTTAGCATGGAAAATCTACCTAAACTGCCCATCTTTTGGCTGTGGGAGGAAACTAGAGTTCCTGGAGGGAACCCACAGGAGAACACGCAAACTCCATGCAGACAGTCACTCGAGGATGGAATCGACCATGGTTCCGTGGAGCTGTGAGGCAGCAGTGCTAACCATAGTGCCACAGAGTCACCATGACGCCCATCACTGACTCTCCAACAGCACAGAGCTGCCTCAGACACTCCACCAACGCTGACCTTTGAACATTGCAGCGCTCACTCAGCACTGAATGTCTGACAGTACGGCTCTCCATCAGCACGGACCCTCCGAGAAGAGATGGGCTCAACTGAGACATTCAAAAGAGAATTAGATGGTTAGTTTAAAAGTAACAATTTTCAGATTTACAGAAGGATGGCAAATGAATGTCAGTAGACGACATCCTCATTTTGGACAGAGCTGGCACAAACCCGGTGGTCTGCATGATCACAACGGTCACAACACAGCTATCATCCTACCCTTCGATGGGAAACAATCTAAAATCTGTCCTGACCAAATGGGGACTCCACTATAGAAATACTACAGCCTGCACGCACACCCTTTTGAGAATGAGCCATTTTCCACGGTGGGAAGTTTTAAAAATGGGGACACGACCCAGCCTGCTCTCTGCCCTTCAATGGGACACAAACTGAACTCTACAGGACCAAATCTGGGATGCTCCCACTGGTGTGAGGCCTCCATAGAGGAGCCACAACCTACACTCACACTCTTCCAAAAGTTGTCCACTTCCCACTGTGGTGGGAAATCATTTAAATGGGGAAAAACCCAGCCTGCAACCTACTCTTCAGTCGGACAAAAAGTGAACTCTTCTCTGATCGAATCTGGGACACTTGCCCAGTGGGACGCCTCCACAGAGGAATCACAACCTGCACTCACACACTTCCAAAAGTGGCCCAATTCGATGGTGGGAAAACTTGTAAACAGCGTCAAACCCGAACTGTTCCCTGCCCTTCCCTGGGACACAACCTGCATTCACACCCTTCCAAAAATGGACCGCTTCCCAGGTTGAGAAAACATTCAAACAGGGACATGACCCGGCCTGCCTCTGCCCTTCAATGTGATACAATTTGAGCTCACCCCCTTCCGTGAGTGAGGCACTTCCCACCGTGTGAAATTTTTAAAGGGGCTCTTAACCCGGCCTGAATCCAGCCCTTCAATAGAACACGATCTAAACCTACGCATGTCCAAGGCCGAACAACTTCCTACGTGTGAAATCTTTTTAACGGGTATGCAAACCGGTCTTACCCTGCCCTTCGAAGGGACTGTCTGCACTCACCACCCTTCCAAGAACGGGCCACTTTCCAGGGGGGAGATAAAAGGTACTGCAGATGCTGGAGAATCCGAGATAACAAGCATGGGGCTGGATGAACACAGCAGGTCAAGCAATTTCTGATGAAGGGTTTAGGCCCGAAACGTCAAGTTTTCCTGCTCCTATGATGCTGCTTGACCTGCTGTGTTCATCCAGCCCCATGCTTGTTATCTCACTTTCCAGGGGGGAGATTTTTTATGTGGGGACACAACCAGGCCTGCACCCTCCCTTCAATGGGACACTGCCTGCACTCACATCCATTCAGAAAAGGGCTACTTCCCACAGCGGGAAAACATTTAAAATCGGCACACAACCCAACCTGCATCTACCCCTTCAATGTAATGCAAAGTGAACTCAGCCCCATCCGAATCTGAGACACTTCCCCAGGTGGGACTATAACGCGGAAGGACCACAGCCTGTATTCCCGCCCTTCCAAAGGGTGACCACATTCCAACGGTGGGAAGCGTTTTTTTTTACCGGGGACACAACCCAACTTGTACCCTGACCTTGAAGCGAACCAACCTGCATTCACATCCTTCCAAAAAATGTGCAAACTCCAAAAGTGCAAATTACATTAAAAGGGAATGCGACCTGGCCTGCACTCTGCCCTTTTAATGGAACACAACCTGCACTAAGTCTCCATCGAATCTAGGACACATCCCATGGTAGGAAATCTTATAAACTGGGTCATAACCTGGCCTGCACTCTGCCCTTCATTAGGAAAACATGTAAACTCACAGCCTTCCAAGACTGGGCCACTTCCCACAGTGGAAAATCTTTTGACCTAGGACACAACCGGGACTGCACTCTGCCCTTCACTGGGATACGAGGTGAACTCTGGCCCGACCAATTCTGGGACACTTGCCCCGTGTGACTCCACCACAGAAAGGCCACAGCCTGCACTAACGTCCTTCCAAAAGCAGGCCACTTCCTACAGTGGGAATCCATTCAAACGGGGGCACAATCCGGCCTGCACTCTGTCCTTCAGTGGAACACAATCTGAACTCTGCCCCAACCGAATCTGGGACACTTCCATCGGTGGGATGTCTCCACAGATGGACGACGACCTGCACTCATGCCCTTCCAAAAATAGAGCCACTTCCCATGATGGGAATCATCTGACAAGGCATCACAACCCAAAGTCCTCCCTGCCCTTCGTATGGCAACAACCTCTACTCCTCTCCAACCTAAACTGGATCCCTTCCCGTCGAGGCAATCCTCCTAAATGACACCACTTAACACATTCCTGCAAGGCGGGCAAACTGCCCAAACACTCATCCTTCCAGGAAACACGGGCACCACCAGCAATTCAACCCACAATGGCAAGGCTTCATTCCAGCCAGAAACACACTCATAATCAGCTCCTCTGGGCAGAGCAACATCTGCTGGCCATACGTTCAGCATGCTCCCCTTCACATGGCACTCACGGACATTAAGCCCCCTCCTGGGAGTGGCCCCCTCGTTTCATTAGTAATGTTATGGACCAGGCCAGACCCCCTCAAAATATTTTAAAAAGGTAGCCTAGAGCTTAACTTTTTCTTATTTTAAAGTCAGATGTGAAGTGCGTGTTCCAGGTGTGATGCAACTGATCAAAACACTCAGCTTTAAGCAAAACAAAACATATTTAAACACTACAGTTGAAACACAAACAAAAGAAAGCGGAATTTAGAGTAACTGAACATTGGAAAAGCTAATCGACCCGATACAGCAACTTAACAAATTAACTGTTCCAATATAGTAACATCCCATGAACATTCCCCTTGGTGAAAAGGTAAATTCAAACACAGATTCTTACAGGTAGGACGGAACAACATCCAGAGAGAGTGATTTCAAAGAAAGTCAGAGGAATCCTTCACTGAAGCTTGCAATACTTCTGGTACTCAAAACATCTTGTGACTACTACAGCTGAAAAAACTAGAAAAACACCTGAACTGGGAGAGCTGGCTGCTCCCCTTCCATTGTTAAACTGTTACTCCCTAGACTCTTCTGCATGTCTGCCTTTGCAAACTCTCTTCAAAAAAACCAAGGCCAAAATAACCTTTTTAAAGTGACAACATTGTCACACCTTCCCCCTGCTTAAAGAAAGAACCATTAGTATAAAAAGATGGCTTCATTTTAAACCTCTTAGTCCTACCCTATTGGTACACTACAATACATATTCACTACGTTAACTCTAAGCATGCAGACATTCACGATTACATTCTGTTTACTCATGCCACCGAACGCCTCTTTCTCTCTTCATCCAAGTCACGACGACGCATGGGCAATTACGTTTTCCGGTCCTACCACGTGTATAACTTTCAAATTGAATGTCTGCAGTAATAAGCTCCATCTACACAGTCTGGAATTTTTGCACTTAAGTTTCTCCAAAAACTTCGATGGGTTGTGATCAGCATATACAGTTGTCTCAGACACATTACTGGCAATTTAAATATTAAAATGTTGTAACACCAACACTAAGCTCAAGGTCTCCATCTCAATCATGGAATGTGTCTGTTGATGATTATTCAAGTTCTTAGAGAAATATCTGGTAGGTCTTTCAATCTTCTCATAGTCTTCTGGTAAGAGCATAGCACCGACACCTACATCACTCACATTTATAGTCACCTTGAATGGCTTTGCGTAATTAGGTGTGGCTAATGCTGGGACAGTGTTTAACACAGCTTCCAGGCTGTCAAATGCTTTCTGACATTCTGACATCCACTGAAATTTTCTGCACTTCTTCAATAAATCATTCAGTGAAGCAACGGCACTGCTAAAATTCGGTACAAATTTCTGATAAAACCCACTGAATCCCAGGGATCATAGTCTCTGCTGTCTTCATCGATGATATGAGAAACTCCCCAGTAACCTTTGTTTTCACATTTCATGGGGCCACCTGTCCATGTCCAACAACGTGGCCCAGGAACATGACTTGGGCTTTTGCAAATTCACTCTTAGCCAAATTTATCACCAAATCTGCCTCCCGAAGTCGATTGAATAATTCTGGTAAATGCTGCAAATATTCCTTCCATGCGTGACGAAAAATCACCAGTTTTTCATTGTATACCACACAATTGGGAAATCCAGAAATGATTTTATTGGTCTGTCTTTAAAATATGGCTGGTGCATTTTTCATACATGTGGCATGACTTTAAATTGATACAGTCCATTTGGTGTTACAAAACCTGAAATTTCTTCACTCTTTTGGATAAGGGTTCCTGCCAGTATCCTCTGAGTAAGTCCAACTTAGAAATATAAGTTGCTTGTCCCACCTTCTCAATACAGTCTTCCAAATGTGGATTCGGATATGAATCAGTCTTTGTAACTGCATTGATTTTGTAGTAGTCCACACATAATTGTTGGGTACCATCTAGTTTTGGCACCATTACTGTGGGTGAGCTCTAGTTGCTGCAATTCACTTTGATTATGTTGTCTTGGAGCATGCTTTCAATCACTTTTTGAACCTGTACCAACTTCAGAGGATTAAGCCTATAAGGATCTTGCTTAATTGGAACAGCATTTCCTACATCAACATCATACATAACTAAATTAGCACTTCCCAGCTTATTCCCACATATCTCCCCATGCAATATTAATAACTCTTTGAGGACATTTTGATTTCCCTCTGGTAGGTAACTTATTTTATCCCAATAATTTATCTCAATTTTTGAGAACTTCCTCATTGTCCAATTTAATTTGAGGAATTTGGTTCTTCACTCTGTATTGTAACTAGCAACACATTCTCCTTTTGTTTTCCTTCTCTATCAAAACACCTTTTGAGCATATTCTCATGACGCAACCTGCGAGACTTCTTTCTATCTGGAATTCTTATCACATAGCTCACCTCACTCAGTCTCCTTTCATTCTGATAAGATCCACTAAACCTTGCTTTTAAAGCTTCACCTATCACTGGAAGTAACGCTAACACTTCATCTGTTATCAAAATTGCAAATTTTAGATTTCTTGTCTGCTTCCTGTTTCATCATATGCTGTGATATTTTAAAATGCTGTCTAGTCAACTCCCCCGCTCTTTTTAATCACTCCCTAAAATTTGGCACATCATCCAATATGAATTCTGACCGTCAATTTCTCCTTAATTAATTTCAGTGGACCTCATATCCAAACACTAATTCAAATGGACTGAATTTGGTCGATTCATTTATTGCATCCCCAATTGCGAAAAGTTCAAACAGAATTCCTTTATTCCAACCATGTGGATAGTCTTGACTATGAGGCCTTAACATGATCTTTAAAGTTTGATGCCACCTTTCTAATGCTCCCTGCAATTCTGGATGGTACACAGTGGATGTGAATTGTTTTATTCCTAAACCATCCATAATTTCCTTAAATAACTTTGATGCAAAGTTTGGCCCTTGATCTGAATGTATCTCTATGGGTAGTCCATGTCTAGTGAAAAATTTGAGTAACTCCTCTACAATCCTTTTAGCTGTGATATTGTGTAATAGAATGGCCTCTCAAAATCTAGTGGACACATCCATTATTGTCAACAAATTCTGATTTCCACTTTTTGTTTTATTTAGTGGTCCTATGCAATCAATTAAGTCCCTTGTATAAGGTTCCTCCAATGCAGGAATGGGCATTAAATGTGTTGGTTTTATTACTGCCTGAGGTTTTCCAATTATCTAACATGTATGACACATCTGGCAAAATCTAACTACATCCTTATGCAGCCCAGGCCAGTAAAAATGTTGTATTTTGGCTTGAGATCTTCTTACCCCTAAACGACCTCCTACTGGTAATTCATGTGCGACCCGCAATACCTCCTTTCTATAACCCATTGGTAATTCAACTTAATGAGCTTCTGCCCATTTCTCATTCGCCTGAATATGTGATGGTCTCCGTTTCCTCATCAAGACATCATTTTTAAGATAGTAACATTCTGGGATACACTCCGGTTCTTCTTCTGTGTACACTTTTTGATACAATTGCTTCAGTTTTTCATCTTTCTGTTGTAACTCAGTTAATTTCTTTGAGCTAAAAATATCCATTTTGTCCTCCACCTGTTATTGTTTTTTCTCAACCATTCGTCAAACACAGTCTCTGATAATTCTACTTCAGCTTCCTTATCTGTATTCTCTCATTTCTCCTGCTTCAACCTGTGGCTTTGTCACCTTGTTATCGCACAGGCAGGAAAAATCCCAGGATATACTTCCTGTAATACCTCAGTTGCCTGATTTTCCACTGGCTTTTCACACGCAATAGGCAGCACTCCTACATGTAATCCAGCTATATCTTTACCAAGGACAAATTGTATTCCTGGAGGCAAGATTTTCTCCAGTACTCCTACCACTATTTCTCCACTTTTCACTGAACACTCCAACCTCACTCTACATACTGCACTTCTCATCTCATGATGAATTCCACATAATTACTTTGCTTGATCCTTTCAAACTTAATGTATGCTTGACCAGGGTCCCTTCTTAGATTCCTGAAATATTGTCTGTCAGCTTCTGGCACAAGAACATATTCACTTAAGATGTCTTTTTCCACCTCCTCATACTCCCCAGATGCCTCCTCTGATAGTGATGCAAATACCTCACTAACTCTATCTACCAATTTTGTTTGGATCAACAAAACCCACATGGCCATCGGCCACTTCACTTATTTAGCCACTTTCTTAAATGAGATGGAAAGGGCTTCTACATACTTCTCATCAAATTTAGGCAATGCTTGGATATATTTAAACAGATCCTCACCGGGCTTTTGGCTACGATGAATTTGCTCATCCTCACTGTCCTCCTCACTAAGCCTACCTTCTACCTTGACCTCCATCTTTTTACATTGACATTCCTGTCTTATTGCCAACTTCTGAAGTTCAAGCTCTCTCTCTTTCTACTTTTCTTCTGTCTTTTTCTCCCCTTCTTCTGCAAGGGCCTTCCTCTCCTTTTCTTTTTGTTCTGCCCGGGTGATTCTTTCCTTTTCTCTTTCCTCTGCTTTTAACCATATTTCAAACTGTTTCATCTCCCTTTCATGTTCAAGCTTTTTCATCTGCATTTGAATTCTAGGCATTTCCAAAGATTCCAGTGGCATTTCCAGCCAATTTGAATGTCGAGCTGTTGCTGTAATTACTTCTCCTTTTGATAAAAGACAAAGGTAACTTCAATTCCAGCTTGTCTGCCAATTCCAACAGCTTTGCCTTGCTCAACTTTTGTAAGACCCCTGAAGTTACTTCTTCTACCCCCAGAAATCTCTTAGTGACTGTAAGAGCCCTTACTACACAAAGCACTGTTTAAACCAACCGAATTCAACTCCCAAAACAGAAGACACTAACACCTATCATTCGCTGCCTTTGAGTCCAACAACCCTAAACCCAAATTGAAATTATAGAATCATCCCAACAAGTGCCCCAAATCTGTTCTGGACCAGGCCAGAGCCCCTCAAAATGTTTTGAGAATGTAGCCTAGACCTTAAATTCTTCTCATTTTAAAGTCAGATGTGAAGTGCGTGTTCCAGGTGTGATGCAACTGATCAAAACACTCAGCTTTAAGCAAAACAAAATTTATTTAAACACTACAGTTGAAACACGAGCAAAAGAAAGTGGAATTTAGGGTAACTTAACAATGAAAAATGTAAACGACCTGATTCAGCAACCAAACTAACTGTTCCAATATAGAAACATCCCATAAACACAGCCCCTTGGCAAAAAGGTAAATTCAAACACAGATTCTTACAGGTCAGAGGGAACAACATTCAGAGAGCGTATTTCAGAGAAAGTCAGAGGAATTCTTTACTGAAGCTTCCAACATTCTGGTACTCAAAACATCTTCTGACTGCCACAGCTAAAAAAAAATCGAGAAAGAAACCTGAGCTGAGAGAGCTGGCCACCCTCACTTCCATGGTCAAATCAATACTCCCAAGATTCTTCTGTACCTTTGCCTTTATGACTGCCTTCAAAAAAACCAAGACAACACAATCTCTTTAAAGTGACAGCATCGTCACAGTAATGCATATAGCTCTGAAATTTTTCTAGGAGTTGTTTGGTTACTGATGCCTTCAAGTTTCGAACTTTTTCTTAGCATCAGCTGGTTATTGATGCCTGCAACTCCGAATCTTTTCTGTGTGTCACTTAGTTACTGATGCCTTCTTGTTCTGACATTTTCTAAGTGTCCCTCACTTCTTGACTGATGTGTGCTGCTCTGATTCTATTGTAAGTGTCATCTGGTCTCTAATGTGTAAGTACATGCCTCTTCTGTATGAGAAGTCATTAGCTTTCAAGCTTTGAAGGCAGAGAGGGAGGGCAGAAAGGGTAAGCGAGTAGCCACAGCTTTGCAGGAACTCACACTCCTCTTCCCGCGTGTTGTATACTTGGCAAACGGGTGGCATGACCCACTCCTCTTACTGGGCTGCTGGCATTGTGTAACAGCGTCTGGCCAGGGCGCAACATGGAGAACTGACAGGTACTGGGGTACCGTGGTCGTGCAGTTAGGCAGAGTGTCGGAAGACCCCCAACCTCTGTGCATATGTCTCTTTCTATCTATCTCCCTGCTTCCCCCCAGGCACACATAGACCTGTTGCCCTCTTCACCCCTTGCCTTCTCGACCCGAACCCGCCCCTTTTACCACCGCAAAGGAGAGGCGGTCCACCTGTGATTAGGAATGATAGCAGGGTGTTGGGTATGAGGCCAGGTTGGGCTAACAGTCAAAGTAATGGATGGGTACGTACAAAATGTGTGGGAGGAAAATTGGCTCACACAGTATCGACAAAATTTTGGTTTGATGACTTTCAATAGGTCACAGTGAGGTAGCTACTTACAAAACCCTGAGCCAGAATCAGGTCGTTTGTGGATAATTTAGCACCATGTTCTCCACAAACACAAAGCATTTACAGAAGAGAGGTGGTGCCCGTGCAGCCGTGCTGCTGCCCTGAATCGAGTGGCACTATACACCATTCAGAGTTGATTATCTCAGGCCAATCAGTGGTGCTAGTGTATCATTATGTTTAGGTGGGTTTCTAACTTAGAGGTGTTCAGTCTTTAGTCCAACTTTCTGTCTTCTATTCATTAAGCAATCTTCAATCCATGCTAATATATACTCCTGAACAGCATGGATTCTTATATTATTAAGAGTCACATGTATAGTATCTTACTGAATGCTTTATGGGAATCTAAATATATTATATCCAGTGGTTCTTCTTTATCTACCTTGTTTGTTACCTCAAGATATTTTAATAAACTTGTCTGGTATGATTGACCCTTCATAAAGCTATGTTGACTCTGCTAGGCTATACAGATGATATGTATTTCTAAATGCTCTGTTATTCAACCATTTTCATAGACGGTAATCTTTTCCTAATGATAGGGCAAGTTCTGAAATTAAGCTCAATGAATCTGGTTTGTAGAACTGGCTACAGAAGAAGCCACAATGAAAACTAGTGGATGTTCATAAAAACCCAACTGGTTCACTAATGTCCTCCAGGGAGTGGAATCTGCTGTCTGCTCTGGTTATAGTGAGTCTAGTCTCCATGGAAAGGTGGGGGTTGAGGGGAAAGAGAGAGAGAGATGGAGAAAGCTGGTACGAGGAATCATAGAGTAATACAGTATAGAAACAGGCCCTTCGGCCCAAACTGATCCATGGTGGCCATGGTACCCACTGAGCTAGTTCCAATCGCCCAACTTTGGTCCATATCCCTGTAAACCCTTCCCAACCATGTACCTATCCAATTTTTATTTTTAAATGTTGCTATTGTACCTGCCTCAACCACTTTCTCTGGCAGCCCACTCCATATATGCACCACTCTCTACATGAAGAAGTTGCTCCTCAGGTCCTTCTTAAATCTTTCCCTTCTCACCTTAAACCTATGCCCTCTAGTTTTCAATTCCCCATTCCTGGAAAGAAAAGAACTATCTGCATTCATCCTATCTATGCCCCTCATGACTTTAAACACCTCAATAAGGCCACTCCCCATTCTCCTACATTCCAAGGAATAAAGTCCTTTCCTGGTCAACCTCTCCTTATAATTCAAGCCTACTAGTCCTGGCAACATCCTCGTAAATCTTCATTACACACTTTCCAGTTTAACCATGTCTTTCCTATAACAGGGTGACCAAACCTGTACACAATACTCCAAGTGTGGCCTCACCAACAACTTATACAACTGTAACATAACGTCCCAACTCCTGTACTCAATGCCTTGACTGATGACGGCCAGCATGCTAAATGCTTTCTTCACCACCCTATTCACCTGTGATGCTGCTTTCAACAAACTTTGGACTTGTACTCCTAGGTCCTTCTGTTCCACAATACTCCTTAGGACCTTACTATTTACTGTATAAGTCCTACCTTGGTTTGACTTTCCAAAGTGCAACACCTCACACTTATCTGTATTGAATTGCATTTGCCAATCCTCAGCCCACTTCCCTATCTGATCAAGGTCCCACTGTAATTTTTGACAACCTTCCTTGCTACCAACGAATTCTAATTTTGTATCATCGGCAAACTTACTAATCATGCCTTGTATGTTCACATCCAGATCATTTATGTAAATGATAAATAATAAAGGTTTCATCACTGACTCCTGTGGCACACCACAAGTGACAGCCCTCCAGCCCAAGAAACAAACTTCAACCATTACCCTCTGCTTCCTACCATGGAGCTAATTTTGAATACAATTTTCCAGCTCTCCCTGGATCACATGTGACCTAAACTTCATGACTAGCCTGCCATGCAGCACCTTGTCAAAGGCCTTACTCAAGTCCATATAGACAATATCCACTGCCTTACTCTCATCTATCCTCTTGGTTACCTCTTCAAAAAGCTCTAAAAGATTTGTCAGACATGAACTTCCTGTGCACACATCCATGCTGACTATCCCTAATCAAACCTTGACTATCCAAATGTTGGTTGATCCTGACCCTCAGTATCCTTTCCAATAATTTGCCCATTACTGAAGTCAGGCCCTGGCTTGTCTTTGCTACCTTTCTTAAATAACGGAACAACATTAGCCACCATCCAGTCTTCCAGAACTTCACCAATGGCCAAAGATGAATCAGACATTTCTGCAAGGCCTCTTGTTGGTGGAATAATTCTTGGTTCCGTATTGGGCTCATTGTCAGAAGTTTCCTCACACTGCTGGTCATGGATATCATTAGTCAAAATTGAAGTTGTTGACTTGCTTGCTGAGATGGCTAGCTTTTGTTCAGACATTTTGTCACGATGCTAGGTGACATCATCAGTGGAGCCTCCGATGAAACAATGTTATTCTACTCCACTAGGAATTTATACTGTCCGGTCTGTTATGGTCAGTACTGTCATTTCTGGTTTTTATCTGTATGGGTTTGTATAAAGGGTCCAATGCTATATGTTTGTTGATTTGAAGTATGGGCAGAGAACCATGCCTCTAGGAATTCCTGTGTGTGTCTATGTTTGGCTTGGACTACTATAGTTGCCTTGTCCTTGAATTGATGTCCTTCATTCTCTGAATGTACCAATATTAAGAAGAGTTCATTGTGCCTGCCATTTACCTCCAATTCACTGAATATCTTCAGTTTGATAATGATGGAACTGGGCAGATATCACGTCCTGTTATTACCCCGTGTGGCTTTCATGATGTTTTGCTTTAATTAAACTGTCGGATTCCTCTGATCCACATAAGTTCTAAGTCAGCTGCTAGGTGTCAGTCGAGGCCACCCGCATGCCTTGGAAGATCAAGGGGTACCACAGCTGAGGTGATCCCCAGGGCTGGGCGGCACCTTGTTCAGCCATGGATGTGCCCAGCCTTGCTTCAAACTCCAGTCTGACCGACTCAGCACTTAGAGCTAATCCTTATCCTGAGGTTATGGATCTGACTTGTCGACTTCCTGTACCTACATTGTTCTAACATGCCAGAGACTGTTCACCTTGGAGAGCTGTTGTGGATAATGGGTACGGCCCAGCTTGAGATTTACACCATTTCTCCCGATTTTCAATGGCCAGCGACAGCTCACCGGACACCGTCAGAATAGCAATGTTTTCCAAGGCACAGGTCATTCCAGGGTACCTTACCCTTCACAAAGAAAAGAGAACTCTCCTTTTAAGGCTCCCGCTTGGTTCTCCAGCTTCGTCTGCATTTCCACGTCCATCTCCTCTAGTCAAGATCTGGTGATCTGGACACAACTCTCTTTGAATTGCTGAGGCCAATGAAGGCCATCACCTGTCCCTTTAGAATGGCAGTCACCTATCCCTTTGGAACAACTGTACCAGGTTTGACTGCTGTTCACATGAAACCATTTTTGTCTACAGCTTCCCGAAGTTATCATTTGAATATTTGCTACTATCACCAAGATATGCATCTGTGGCATTCTACCCAGGCTCGCAATCTATGATTCTGTGTTCACTGCAGCGTCCCTCCTATTCATCATGGTGTAGACCCCACTGGCTCTCCATTGCCAGGGATGACTGGTCATGGGCCTGATGCTCCAGCACCATTCATTTTCAGGGCTAGTTGATTCGGCAGGTGAGTTGTTACACACTCCTTAGCGTATTCTGATTTCCATGGGCACTGTCCTGCTGTCTTTATCAACCAACACCCTTTGTGGGGTCGGATCAGCATTGGTATTGGGTGCTTTAACCCAGCATTTGGATCATTCCACAGCCCCAGTTTTACTTACCAAAAGTGATCCACTAGGCACTCGCATTCCACGCTCGACTCAAAGCCAGCAGGTCAGGCTTCTCACTCATTTAAAGTTTGAGAATATTTGGAAATCATTTCAGCCCCAAGACCTCTAATCATGCACTTCACCAAGTAAAATCATGTGGTGGACGAGAACCAGGCACCCTAAATTCTGTCCAATGTAACGTGTTCCCCCTCTCTCTGTTTCGCAAAATTCTGCACACGTTGTAGTCTAATTATGTAGGTCTACTATTCAGAAGTTTCTGTTCTGTTTCTCTGTGGCCCACAACGCTCCCCTTCTATTTATAATAGCTCTCACACATGAAATGGAATTTCTGTAAGTGCAGTTCTCCAATCAATTTTAATAACTAGAAAAACTGACTCTTCAA
This sequence comes from Ginglymostoma cirratum, assembly GCA_024137785.1. NCBI lineage: Eukaryota > Metazoa > Chordata > Chondrichthyes > Orectolobiformes > Ginglymostomatidae > Ginglymostoma > Ginglymostoma cirratum. Next base: position 2,207,933 of record JAHRHZ010000130.1, read on the forward strand.
AAATCATTGATTTATTATGGGTTTGTTCATGCTGCGAAAGCTTTAGAGTAACTTGAAGATCAGACACTGATTTTCTCTAATTCCGTGGCTGTGAACTGGGGTTATGTGGTCGTCTACAGCAGTGGTTACTCCTTTGTGTGAGGAACCTGGTGAAGTAACCAATGTTAAACTAGTTGCCTTCTTGAAAACTACACCCAGATTGTCCCCAAGCAAAATGATATCATTTCCACCCGAATACAAATGAACATCCATCAAGTGAATATCAGATATAAAGTTTTCCTTTCACAGCATTAGAAATCTGAGTATGATGCAGCCAATCAACATTGAACCCACCTCCCATTCAGTGAGATCATGGTCGACCTTCTGCCTCAATGCCATTTTTCTGTGTTACCCACTGAGCCCTTGATGTTTTTATTCTCTAGAAGCCTGTAAATCTCAGTTTTTGAATAGAGTCAGTCACTGAAGGACCACAGCCTCTGGGGCACCAAATTCCAAAGTCTCAGCCCACACTGAGTCTCTCACCTCAGTGAGTATTCCTACTTTGTGTCTGGTGCTGTTCCTGGCATGCCCTCTGGCACTGTATTGTTTACCTATTTTAATGGTCAGCCTTGTGTGGACTGTAATCATAGAGTAGTCAGTGCTTCACATTGTGGCCTGGGCAACCTCACTTCAAATCCAAATCACAGCAGTGGTTATTCTTTGTAATTTACTCAGTTGAAATTATTGCTAATGGAACATGGGATAGAATGCATTATTTTCCGTGAAAATATACACTGAGATGAATTTGTCCTTCAAACCTCTGCTCTTTCACATGTCTGCGTTTAATGCTCCAGAATTCAAACCCACGTCGTTTTGGAGAATTTTTTTCCCTCCGACAATCTCACATCCTGGTTTACATCCCTCTTTCCATTTCGCTGAGCATTGCATAGAGTCATGGATCATAGAGCCATAGAGTAAATAGTTCATTCTCAGATCGTTCTGTCCAACATGTCCATGTCGATCAAGTTTCCCAAACTAAACTGATACTATTTGCGTGTGTTAGAATATGTTGATATTCCAGAATGCCAAAAGCAGTGCCAGATACAGACAATAGGGCACGCAGGTGATAGGCAGTGATGGGAATATCACAATTCCTCGTGCCTTCCCCTGGTAACACCCCCCAAAATATTGTCACTATTGTCCATTCATTGTTGATCACCAAGGGCTGGAAGAAGCCACTCAATGGGGAAGGGCAGGGGTGGGGGGGAAATGCTGAGAATTAGAATCAGTTACAATCCTTCCCTAGCTCTGAAAACGCCTCCAACCACAAATACTTCCCTCATTTTGTAACCTTCTAGAGCACCTAAATCCCCTTCTCTCTCTCTGTAACCTCCTCCAGCTCCTACACTCTGTGCTATGTCTGTAACGTCATCCATCACCTGAATCCTACCCTCGCTCTGTTACTTCGTCCAGCACCAACACCCCTCCCTTTCTCTGTAACCCTGTCACTAACACCCCTCTACCTCTGGTCTGTGTTAAACCACCTGACTGAGAACCACATACGGAGACTATGAGCTGCACACTCTATGTCACTCTGGCTACCATATTTGTGTTACCCTGATGACTGAGCCTCTCACACAGAGAGAATGAGGGAACCATGCTCTGTATATCATTCAGGCTGACTGTGGCATGCGTTAACCCAGCAGACTGAGCCACTCACACTGAGACCAATTGTGGAGTTCTCTCCCTATATATTACTCAAGCTATCCCTAGTCTGTGTAAACCAAGCTGGCTGAGCCCACTCACAGATGCAATGAGCTACCTGTACTCAGTATATTTTTTCTATCTGTTCCTGGTCTGTGTTAACCCAGCTGACTGAGCACCACACACTAAGACAATTTGACACCTGTGCTCTGCACGTTTTCCAGCGTCTCCTTATCTGAGTTAACCCCTTATTCTTGATGGTGCATGTCACAAGTAGGTAGAAACTGAGTACTTATCTGAAGCACATGCATGCCGTGCTAGCAGAGTCATGCAGCAGGAGCGTGTTGCGCCCATAACCCAGACGGCAATGGATCAAAACCATTCTCTGCTATTTGAGAGTCGCAATTGCTGCGTGTGTGTTGGTGCCTGCCAGTGTTCGGTGCACTCCATTTTGATCAGTTTTCTGCTTCATGTAACATGATGCATCTGAAAGAAACATGTCCTATTGGTACACGGGCCAAGTTTGCGCAGCTGAGTGATACGTCTGTGAAGATCAGAACGGTCTCCTTTCTCTGTCAGCCTGCTCTGATCTGTTTTGGAAAAGCTGCTCTCTGAGCTGGGAATAGACTGGTGAAGTTGAAACACATTAGCTGCAGTGTGTTTCACTGCAGGACGCCCTTCTGTCATTAACTCCTTATGCTGTTTCAAACAGGAGCGCCCTCCGAGCGACACAAAAAAGTTGGTAATGACAAGGGGATTAGTATGTTAGTGACAGCATCACAGATCTTCATTGTTAGGACTGATTTCACCATTCCTGAATAATAATATAGATAAAAGTGACAGGGAGTTACAGTGGACTCAATGGGCTAAACAGCTTTCTTCCTGCTCAGTAATGATGCCATGAGTTTATGCCTGTCACTCTCACTGACTTTGAAAGAGTTGATGGCTCATTTTAACCCCGCCTTCCCTGCTGAACTGTCTGCAGCCCTGCAGCTCAAGTCCGTTGAGGATAATTCTCTGTCAGTGAGCGTTTCTCTCGGGTATCATTATGTTTGGAACAGTTGGTGTCAGATATTAACTCCTGCCCAGTCACTGCAAACAAACCGATGCTCGCATTACAAGAGTCTTTCTGCAGGATTGCTGTGTGATGACGAATCCTGAACCCCAAACAGACTGCACAAAAAAGTTCTCGTTTCTGAGTCTCCGGTGTCCATTTCTCTCTTTATCATCAGCTCTGCATCTCTGTGTCTGGGATAAGAGACATTTGGAGGGCATTCTCAATCGAAGTTGTTAAATTCTTGCGCGTGGTACTGACTCCACCCTCGCCAAGTGTTTGCGAGGGAGCAGAAGAGTGCATGCACAACGCCCAGTGACAGTGATGAAGAGGCAGAATCAATTGAATCAAGAGGGAGTTGGATGGTTATGTTAAAAGTAAAAAAGAGGGCAGAATTACAGGCCTGAAGAGAATGACACTAAAAGAGACGCTCATTTACTCATTGTGGAGAGCCAACACAGGTAAGGTGGGTTGCATGTCCTCCATGCGCACTGCGACCAATTTGTAATTCTTAGTAAAATCAGAATCGGACCGATAGAATGTGAGAGGTTAGGTAAAGGTTATAGTTACATAGCTGGGACAGAATATTACACAACAACAGCAAAGATCTTTTGACATCGTTCTGGAAGGTCTGTGCCACAAGCCAGATGGAAAACTGAATGCTTGTCTGAAAAACACCCATGTTGCACTCGCAGAGCACCACAGCGGGGAGCATGCTGGACCTAGAATCAAGAAGTTGATGGATTGAAACCATCCTTTGCTAATTGAGAGTTCCAATTGTCACGTGTGTGTGCCATGCCTGCCAATGTTATAATGTTCTGCACATTCCATTTTGATCAGCTTCCCACTTCATGTAACACGATACATCGAACACATTGGTTGCAATGTGTCCGACGCACCGGGCAGCCTGCAGTAAATCCCCATGTTTTTTGAAACAGCAGTGTCCACCGGGTGACATCAAAATTTGTGAATGACAATGGGATGAGTATATTGTAGTCAGCATCATGACACAGACACATTGCACCATTATTAGGACAGATATCCCTGTTCTTGAATAATGATGGAATGTGGGAAGTTTGACAAAGGTTATATTTTTACGGTCAGCACACATCTGATGTTTTCTGAAGTTCATGTGATATTTAATTTCTTTCCTATTAACTTTATTTGCAGATCTGTGAGTAATGGTCTAAACCCAACCCCTCCCACGACCTCTAACAAAATGAAGGCTCCACTGTTTTATAACAGTCATCACAACATCCCAGCACTTGTCCTGTGTGACTCCATAACAGTCTTTAGTTTCTTCATTATTTGCCTCCATAGCAACAGGAACCACAAATGAACACGAGGCCATTCTCGAAGCTGGCCCTCCAATGGGACATTGAGGGAATGCTGCACTGAGCCAGATAGCATCCATCACAGGGAACTTATGGCAGCTTTAGCCCAAACTTCCAATCCTCCTCATGTTGGAAAGGTTCTAAAGGACTGACAGGTTGAAAATGTTGCAGTCCTGTACAAAAGAACAGCAACCACAGCCAAACAACTGAGAATCAGTGTTGATATAAAGTTGAAGCCAATAATCCAGGACAATGATCCTATTCACCTCAACTATTCCATGTAGTGGCAAACTCCACATTCTCACCATTCTCTGGGTGAAGAATTTTCCTCTGCACTCCCTGTTGGATTTCTTGGTAACTGTCTTACGTGGTAATCTCTAGTTATGCTTCTTTTTTCCCCTATAACTCCTGTTTGCTTCCTCTGTATCAAACCATTTCAATCTTAAACACCTGGGCTAGGTCAGACATCTCTTGGGTCAAGAGAAAAGAAACTCAGTCTGTTCATCCTTTCTTGGCACATAAACCGATACATTTCAGGTATCATTCTTGTAAATCACCTCTCAGGAACCTTCTTCAGTGTCTATATCCTTTGTGTAACAGTTACCAGGACTGCACACATTAATCTAAATGTGATCTAAGGATTTATACAGCTTGGGTGGAACTTTCCTGCTTTTCAACTCTATCCCTTAGAAACAAAGCCTCGTGCTTTGTTTGCTGTGTTGTGTTTTTGCTGGCATGTGATGCAACTTTTAGTGATTGGTGTATTTGTTCTTCAAGTTCCCTTTATTCTTCTACCCCACTGACACTCTCAACCACAAAGTAATAAGTGACCTCCCTGCCAAAATCTACTTTGTCACATTTCTTGGTGTTGAATTTCATTTGCCAAGTATTGTCCATTCTATAAGTTTGTTCACGCCTTCCTCTAATTTATTGCATTCTGGCTCAAGGCTGACCAAACCCCCCACTTTGACGTCTTCTGTAAACTTGAGATTGTGCATTTGATTCCAAAGTCCAGATCATTAATATAAATTATGAATCACTGTGGTGGCAGCACTGATTTTCGTGAAATATCACTTCACTGCTTCAGTTTTTGGTCTTGAAATCAGCTAGCAATCCATTCTGCCCTTCGTCCCCAAACTCTATTCTGTGACTTTATTCGTCCATCTATCAATTGGAACTCAATTGATGGCCTTTTCAAAATCTAGACATAATTTTGCCTATTTTCTTTGAAAAGTTAATTTCATAACAGAGGTATCACGGTGAAGAATGTGTAAATCAATCAGAATTTTCAGCAAGGATTAATCAGCACTTTCTAACTGGAGATGTCAATGATGGAACTTTTCAGATGCTGATTTGTTGGTTTTGCACCGAAGTCAATTTAGGATTGAAACAAAAGTTCATAATGATGCTTTAAACCAGTTCATTTGGAGATTTCTTGAATTAAGGATCACAGAAGATGCTTCTAAGAAGATACACGCCAGCCCGATAATCAGAGACATGTCCAGAATGTTAAATTCCAGCCATTTACAGAGTTTGTTAATATCAGAATCAAAACAAATGTTGTCAGGCATGATTAAATGCAGGAATAAAAGCAGAATTCAACTCCTACAGATGCTTGTGAACAATCTTCTCCTAAACCATTCATTGTTCCTCATGCTATCCCCATGACTGACACTGAGCGTACTCAGAGCACTGCCTGCTCTTGTTCCTGCACACTGGGCTCCCACACTCATTGATAGGTGGCTTTCTGCAGCACGGGACAGTCTGTGTGAGGCGGGCACAGTTTCAAAGTCTGCAGATGATATGAAACTTGGAAGCCTTGTAATTTGTGAGGAACTCCAATAGGACATAGACAAACTGGTGGAATGGGAAGTTAGCTAGCAGACAAAGTACAATGCAAAGAAAAGTGAGGTGATATTTATTGCTAGGATGAACATGGCAGGCAACGTAAAATGAACAGTATGATTCTTAAGTGTATGCAGGAGCAGATGAACCTGGTTGTATATGGGCATAGTTAATTGTACGTGGCAAGGTTGGTGGCAAGAGCGGTTAATAAAACACAGTATCCTGGGCTTTATTAATAGTGGCACTGATTCCAAGAATCAGGATGTTATGCTGAACTTACATAAATACATTTGTTAGATCTCAGCTGGAGTATTGTGTACACTAATGGGTACCACACTATAGGAAGAATGTGAATGGACTGTAACATGAGCAGAAGAGGTTTACAAGAGTGGTTCTAGGCATGGCAAACTTCAGTTATGAGGATAGAACCATCAAAAAATTACAGCACTGAAAGGGGTCATTCAGTCCATTGTCTGCATCAACTGAATGAATTAGCTGCCTGTTCTAATTCCACTTTGTCCACAGTCTTACAGGTTATAACACTTCAGGTGCAGATCCACGTTCCTGTAAATGAACTGACGATATTGACCTCAATTGTCAAACTGGAGAGCAAAAATGCAAATACCCACTACACTCTGAGTGCAAAGGTTTTCTCAATCCCCTCTAATTCTTCTACCAATCACCTTAAATCTGTGCCCTGATAACTGACCTCTCCACTAGGCAAAACAGGTCTTCCCTGTCCACTCTATATAGCCCCTCATTATTTTGTGTACCCTGATTTCGTCAAACCTCAGCCTTCGTTGTTCCAGTGAAAACGTACCTAATGTATCTTTCCTCATAGCTGCAATTTTCAAGCCTTGGTAACATTCATTTGATTCTCCTGTGTGTTCTCTCTCCTCAAATTATATAATTGGTATAATGCAGTGGGCAATACTCTACACAAAACAGCAGCTGCAACTTAAGCAGTCTTGCATAGTTCCAACATTACTTTACTGCTTTTGCTTCAATACTTTGTCAAATGAAGGAAAGCATCCCCTTTGTATTCTTCACTGCCTTATCAGCTTGCTGTGCCACTTTGACCATGCACTTCAACATCTCTCACAATTTCTATGCCACTTGATGAGCTCCATTTATTTTGTATTTCTTTGCTTTATTTGCTCTCCCCAAATGAATAGCCTCGCACTTCTCAAGACTGAATTCCATTTGTTGTTTTTCAACTCACAAATAAAGCATTCTGTGTAGACAGCCATCCTCTCTGCTTATCAACTACCAGGTCAATTTTTGTCATCTGCAAGTTTACTCAATCATGTCTCTCACATTTAAGTCTAAATGATAAATATGTACCACAAACATTAAGGGGCCTAACACTGAGCCCTGCAGAACATCACTGGAAGCTGTTTCCCATTTGCAAAAATATCTGCAACCATTAAGCATTTTTTTCTTGTCACTGAGCCAATGTTGGATCCAACATGTTACAGTTCCCTGTAGCCCATGGGCCGTAATTTTTCCACCAGTCTTATAAGCGGAACCTTGTCAACGTAGACAACATCCACTGCTCTAATTTCAATCTTCCTTGTCACTTCCTTAAAAAGTTTAGCAATGTTAGCAAGTTGTGACCTTTTAATACAAGCTGTTACCCAAAGTCAATCATCTTTAGCTTACAGTTCCCAGTCACAGCTCCAAACCAAAATAAAAGAATAAAATAAAAATAATTAAAAAGCTCTAACACTATCCCTACAATCTTCTACCTCATGGATGGACAACAGTGACTCCATCTGTCACAGAGAAAGCTGCAGCTCAAGCTTGAGAAGAAGGTGACACTTGCAGAAGTGTTTGTCTGGGACACATGGTGAGTCCATGACTTCACACATACTGCAAGATGTACACTGCACGTGACCAAGTTGATCTGCCATCCCTTAACTTGAAAAATGACTTATTCCATTAGAATAGTCAAAAACCTAACAAGACGCACCAATGACCTCTTACCTGTATCAAGTAAGAGCCAACTGCAGAAGGTGGAAGAGAAAAGGAACAGCTGCTCTCCCCACACCACTCTTCCTCAGTGAACTTTACACGCCAACAACCAAAGCAGCATTCAGTGCAGACAAAGCAGACCTGAGGGAGGGCACTATTTCTTCGTCCTATAAACAACTGACTCTAGCATCTCAGAGAAAAGAGAGTAAACCAGCCACTAATTAACTCATGACAGCTTTTCTCAGGTTATCTGGTCCAATTCAAAGGGGAACAAAAGCTTAACTTTTCTTAACTTGAAATGCATTATTTAATTAACTGCAAAATTACAGGAAAAACTAGACTTCAGATAAATAAGGAACACTTCAGACTCTCACACTCACCAACTCCCAGTGCACACCGATATCAGGTGTTAGGATCGTTCTCTTTGGAATGAGAAGGCTCAGTAGAAACCAGATAGAAGGCTTCAAAATCATGAGCAGTCTGAATAGACTAAACAGGGAGAAAACATTCCTGCTATAAAAGGATTAAGAGTGGCAGTACACAAATTTGCAGTGATTAGCAAACATAATGTGAGAAGATACTTTGCACACAAGTGGTTTAGGTTTGAAGTGACCTGCTTGGATGTTTGGTGGAAACAGGTTCCATTGAGGCACCCAAGACAGCATTAGATTATTATTTGAATAGCAACACTATGCAAGTGCATGAGGACAAAGATAGTCTGCACTAAGGCATAATGTCCATTTGATAAGGCTGAAGCATTCGTAGCGATCCTCAACCAGAAGTGCTAAGTGGATTGTTCACCTTTGCCTCCTCCAGTGATCACCAGGATTACAAATACCAGTCTTCAGCAAATTTAGTACACTCCATACGATATCAAGAAACGGTTGGAGATATTGGAAAATGCAAAGGCTATGGACCCTGACAATATTCCAGCATTAGTACTGAAGACTTGCCCTCCCCAAGCTGTTCCAGTACAGTTGCAACAATGGCATCTACTGACGATGTGGAAAGTTGTCCAAGCATATCCTGTACGCAAGAATCAGGACAAATCCAACCCGGCCAATTACTGCCCCATCAGTCTACTCTTGATCACCAGCAAAGCAAGGAAAGATACCATCCATAGTGCTGTCAAGCAGCACCTGCTTATCAATAACCTGCTCAGTGACATCCAGTTTGGATTATGCCAGGGCCACTGAGTTCATTAGCTCATTACAGCCTTGGTTCAAACATGAGCAAAAGAACTGAATTCCAGGGGTGAGGTGAGAGCGACAGCCCTTGACAACAAGGCTGCATTCAACTGAGTGTGGCATCAAGGAACCGTAGCAAAACTGGAATCAATGGGTATCGGGGGCAAACTCTCTGCTGGCTGGAGTTATGACTGACCCAGGGAAAGATGGTTGTGTTTGTTGGAGGTCAGTCATCTAAGCTCCAGGACATCTCTGCAGGAGTTCCTCAGTGTAGTGTCCTAGGTGCAACTATCGTCAGCTGCTCATCAATGACTTTCCTTCCATCATAAGATCAGAAGTGGGGATGTTCGCCAATGATTGCACAACATTAAGGTGCTGTGTTCCAGTTGCAATTTGATTGGTCAAGCTACTCGACATTAAGCAAAACACAATTTATTCAAACACTACAGTTAAAATACAACAGAAAGGAGAGGAAGGAGTTGCAGGAATCTGTACTGAAGACAAAAAGTGCTGGAGATCACAGCAGGTCAGGCAGCATCCATGGAGAGAAAGCAAGATAACATTTCGAGTCTAGATGACTCTTCATCAGAGCTGGCATGAAATGTTTCCAAAAGAAAGAGGTTTAACTTATTAACAGCTCTGTTGGAAAAATTAACAGGATAATAAATTATGATACTACTAAACAGTGATGTTCCAATCTAGTAATATCCCATAAACACATTCTTGGTGAAAAGTAAAATACAGAAAAAAACAGATTGTCTCACGTGCAATCCTATCTGCAAGAAAGAGATACATCCAGAGAGAGATACAGAGTGTAGCATCTGGGAGAGATTCACTGCCTTCCAATCCTGCTGAGACATCAGCCACAACTGCTGAAGGCTAATTAAAAGTCCTGGATCTGCGAGAGCTTGTCTACACCTACTCAGACTGCTTCTATTGTTCTACATTTTAAAGAAAACCCCAAGGCCTCATAAATAAACACCTTTCCCTGCAACCACAGGAGGTGCTACACCTGTCCCTACACCTCCCCCCTCACCTCCATCCTAGGCCCCAAAAAAACCTTCCACATCAGACAGATGTTCATCTGCACATCTGCTAATGTGGTCTACTGCATCTGCTGCTCCCGATGTGGCCTCCTCTACATCGGTGAAACCAGGCAGAGGTTCTGAGACCACTTTGTGGAGTGCGAACCACTTCAACTCTCCCTCCCACTCCCTAGACGACATGTCCATCCTGGGCCTCCTCCAGTGTCACAACGATGCCACCCGGAAACTGAAGGAGCAGCACCTCATATTCTGCATTGGTTTCAATGTGGACTTTACTAGTTTCAAAATCTCTCCATCCCCGACCTCATCCCATGACCAACCCTTTATCTCATCCCCACCTCCTTGACCTGACACAAACTGTCCATCTTCTCTCCCACCTATCCACTCCTCCCACCTCACTGACCAATCCCCATCACTCCCTACCTGCACTCACCTATCCACCATCCCAACTACCTTCCCCAGACCCACCCCTCCTCTATTTATTTCTGAGCTCACTTCTCCATCCCAATTTCTGAAGAAGGGTCCCAACCTGAAATAACAAGGTGTAGAGCTGGATGAACACAGCAGGCTAAGCAGCGTCAGAGGAGCAGGAAGGCTGACGTTTCGGGCCTAGACCCTTCCTCAGAAAATCTTCTGAAAAATTTTCTGAAGAAGGGTCTAGGCCTGAAACGTCAGCTTTCCTGCTTCTCTGACGCTGCTTAGCCTACTGTGTTCATCCAGCTCTACACCTTGTTATCTCAGATTCTCCAGCATCTGCAGTTCCTACTATCTCCCAACCTTAAATGTCAGCTTTCCTGCTGCCTCTGATGCTGCCTGGCCTGCTGCGTTTCTCCATCTCCATGCTGTGTTATCTCTGACTCCAGCATTGGCAGTTCTTACTATCCATGAGGCCTCATAAGTTGTTTATCTTCTCATAGACTGCTCACCTCCTGTCAGTTTCCCTCCAAACCACTTACCATCCTGACTTGAAAATGTATCGCCATTCCTTCACTATCACTGGGTCAAAATCCTGGAATTCCCTCCCTATCAGCAGTATGGGTATACCTATAGCATGTGGATTGAAACAGTTCAAGGGGCAGCTCACCACCACCTTCTGAAGGACAACCAGAGACGGGCAACAAAATGCTGGCCAGCCAGTGATGCCCACGTCCCACGAGTGAATGAAAAATATCTGGAGACCTTGTGCAGGCTCGATGGCCTCTCCTGTGCCGCAACGGCTTTATAATTCTGTCAATGTTGTGGGTGGGGGTATGGTATATCCAACACTGAGAAAGAATAAAACATAATACATGGCATCAGAAACCTTGCAGACTTGAACAGTGAAATGGCAAATGAACTTTAACAAAGACAAGAGATAATAGATACTGCAGATGCTGGAGAATCC
>JAHRHZ010000130.1:2234657-2287159 GCA_024137785.1 Ginglymostoma cirratum
AAGTTCTTTACGCAGAGGGTGGTGGGTGCCTGGAACACGTTGCCAGCACAGGTGGTAGAGGCAGGCACAATAGCATCATTTAAGATGTATCTAGACAGATACATGAATGGGCAGGGAGCAGAGGGATACAGATCCTTGGAAAATAGGCGACAGGTTTAGATAGAGGATCTGGATCAGTGCAGGCTTGGAGGGCCGAATGGCCTGTTCCTGTGCTGTAATCTTCTTTGTTCTTTGTTTGTTCATTCGTTCCACCATCCACAAATGGAAATTCATTGTTATTCTCTTCTTCTCTGGTGAACTTGATCCCGGTAAATATGCTGTTAAAAAGGTGGTGTGTTTCTTCTAACTTTGCTCGTTTAATGATCATGGCGGTATCACCCATATTTAGGTTGGATCTGGGGGAGGGCTGTGTGTTCCAGTCTTTGCATAACAGCTTCCATTATGAGCCCCGAGATGGGTGAACCCATGGGTGTTCCATTAACTTGTTCATATACCTGGCTGTTGAAGATGAAATGTGTGGTAAGGCGTAGGTCTAGTCATTTTAGAATGTTATCCTTGCTGATGGTTTCATTGGAGATTTGTGTTTTTGGATTGTCGAGTAATGTGGCCAGTCTTTCCTTTTGCTAGTGTCATGTCGATAGAGGTGAATAGTGCTATAAACAAACATGTTGAAATAGACTGTATCTACATACCAATACAGTACAAAACTGGAAACAAGACTGCCCACCATGACAAACCTGACCATATAAATTCAGAGCAGGACAGAACAACTGCACTTCAGTGGAGGCTACACAGCACTGATGATGTCACCTATAAGGGAGATGAAATGTTTGCATGAAAACCAGTCAGCTTGGTGAACCAACCAACAACTCCACCTACAACTTGAGCTACAGATCTTCGTTAAAACATTAAATACTACTGAGATGGATGAAAGGATCAACTAGCTAAAGCTGCTCAGCAAGATTTGAGGGGGTTAGACGGGACCTGAAAAGTGATGCAGAAAGTAGGAGAAAGAAAAGACAGAACAAGCATAATTGTGGGAAAATGGTGAGCATTTCCACTTGGTACGAAGAATAGAGAAGCACAATATGGAAAGGGACAGCAGAATACTGAGTTCAGAGAGATCTCTGCATCCTTGGATCACAAAACAAATGTGCATACATCAAATAATCAGTAAGATATTTGGATTGTTAGCTCTTATGGTGAGTCTCATTGTAAAAGTACAAGGGACTTGTAGGAATGCACCTCAAGTGTTGGGAATACATATTTACACTTATGTACTATGTGAATAACTGGAAGACGTGCAACTATTCAGACAATTTATGGAATTAAAAGGTTTTTTTAAACTGTGGTTTCTTTGGAAAATAGGGCTAGTTTAATGTGTGCTGTGGTTTACCTGCTAAATGCAGGAGGTCAAATGACAGGAGAAAATGATGACTAAAGCTTTTTAGGGGTATAGGAGATGTGGTTTATGACACTGATTTGCTGAAAAAAACAAGGCTTTTCAAAAAGTTTCCAAATATCTATATTTCTGACTACTTTATAATCCCTGAAAAGCTGAACTGTTACCACTTCCCAAACACTTGATCCAGCTTGATTTCAAAACAAACTAAAGATCTTCATAAAAACCAAAAGAACTGCGGATGCTGCAAATCAGGAACAAAAACAAAGCTGGAAAAGCTCAGCAGGTCTGGCAGCATCTGTGAAGGAAAAAACAGAGTTAACGTTTCGAGTCTGGTGACCCTTCCTCAGAACTGGGTAAAGATTTTCCATCCTGTGGCTGTTAGCAATTTAATTTCCTCGACAAGAAGTGGCATCATAAAGATTCATGAAATTCTATGCTTTGATTTCAGATGTGTGGCCCTTTTATAAGAAGTTAATCTCTGTAGTTTCTTTTGTGTTTGTGAGTGTGCCTTTAAGAAATGGGGATATAGTTCTTATTCCAGATTATAGATCAGTTAACTTGCGTTTGCCGCTAGTTTTAAGAGTTAATTTTGTTTTATAATAAATTGATTAAGTATTTCTTTTAAAATAAGCCTGTGAAAGTCTTCTGTGTTCTGGATAGTAGTACACATGGAAATTAGTTGGCTGTTTCTGGGGATCACATTGATGCATTTACACAAGTGGTATGACTAATGGGGTAATAGGGCCTGATTACCAGTGTATTCATCATATCACTGTCACAATAGCAGGCAGAGCTCTATTTGCATTGAAAACCAAGCAGAGAGGGTTCAGAACACCAATTCCAGAGAGGAGAGGATTATCATATGAGGACAGATTTGGGTCCATATCAAGTTTACAAAAATGAGTGGTAATTTCATTGAAAAAAAAGACTCTGATGAGGCCTGACGGATTAGCTGCTGAGACTATGATTCCTCTTCTGGAGGAATCTAGAACAGGAAACTGTTTAAAAATAGAGTCTTTGATTTCAGACAGAGAAGAAGAGGAATTTCTTCACTCAAATGGTTGTGCATGTTTGGATAGAGAGCAGTGCCGGGTCAGTAATTGAACATATTTAAGGCTAAGATAAACAGATTGTTAATCAACGAGGGACAGGCAGTCAGATCATTCACGAATTATGGCCTAATCCTGCTCCAATTCTTATGAATTTTCTCAACTAACTAGTCCATTCTTATCCCCATGTAATCTTTAACTTTCATTTTTAATAAGAAGCACTCAACCATTTTTTTGTTTGTATCATCTGCAAACTTCTTATTCATGGGTCAATGGGCTGAAAAATTGCAAATGGAGTTCAATCTGGACAAAAGTGAGGTATTGCATTTTGGTACAACAAACACTTCTACAAATAACATAGTGCCTTGGGTCGTGTTGTAGAGCAGAGGGACCTATGGATTTAGGTACATAATTTTTTGAAGTTTGCATCACATATAGACAAGGTGGTTAAAAAGGAATTTAGCAAGCTTGCCTTCTTTGCCCTGTCCTTTTGAGTATTGGAGTTGGGAAATCATTTTTGAGGTTGTACAGGACCGTGGAGAAGCCTTTTCTGTGTCCAGTTATAGGAAGGATATTATAAAGCTGGAGAAGTTTCAAAAGAGATTTACCAGGATGTTGCCGTGAATGGAAGGTTTGAATTATAATGAAAGGCTGAGTATGCTGGGACCTTCTTTCCTGGAGCATAGGAGGTTGAGATCTGACCTTATAGAAGTTTATAAAATCGCAAGGAGGATAGAATGGTTGGTGTTTTTTCCGTAGTATGGGGGATTTCAAGACTAGGTGACACCTTTTTCAGGTGAGAACAGAGATTTTTAAAAGACATGAGGGGCAATTGTTTTACACAGAGGGTGGTTCATGTGCAATGACCTTCCTGAGGAAGTCATAGATGTAGGCACAATTTGGATAAGTACATGAATAGGAAAGGTTGGATATGGACCAGGAGCAGGCAGGTGGAACTCGTTTAGTTTTGGATTACGTTCAGCATGGACTCTTTGGACCGAAGGGTCTGTTTCCATGCTGTATGACTCCATGTCCCTGCATCTCATCTAGATCAATGATATTATTCATGAATGAAGTCAGAACTGAGCCAAGTGAAACCTCTCTAAAAACAGCCATCCAGTCACAAAAATAACTCATCAGCCATCATTCATTGCTTCCTGTCATTGAATCAATTTCAGATCTAAGTTGTAAGTCATGCTTTGATCTTGTGAGGTTTATTTTTATGCCCAATCTGCCATGTAGGACCTTGGAGACAATGTTTCCATCTGTGGGAAAGATTCTAAGCTAGGGACCACGACCGCCGGATAGTTCCTCACAAATCCAGCAAGAAAATGAGAAATGTGTTTCTACACTGTAGGGTATGGAGCTGCCACCTCAGGAAATGTTTCAAGCAAAAAGATGAGATACTTTCAAAATAAACTTAGATGATTACATGTGAGAAATGGGAATAGAAAGAGAAGCTGAAAGGCTGAGGTAAGATCAATGGAATAGAAAGAGAAGCTGAAAGGCTGAGGTAAGATCAATGGAATAGAAAGAGAAGCTGAAAGGCTGAGGTAAGATCAATGGAATAGAAAGAGAAGCCTGTGAGTATGAGTTTCACCTCTGGCCAAATAGCCTGTTTTTGTTTTTTGCTGTGTGTTCAGTGGAATTTTATATGAACTTTTTTAGGGCATAGGATTTACAGATGGGAAACGATCAAGTTATTAAGATCTGACAGTCAATTGACTCATCAAACTGAAGAAGGCTTGCTGGACTCAAACATTAATTCTGCTTTCTGTCCACATTTGCTGTCAGACCTGCTGAGTTTTTTTCCAGAAATTTCAGGTTTTGTTTCAGAAATCTTAAGTTTGTTGGATGTTCTGGAGAAACCTGTCAGTGGTCTGATAAATATCAAGGGAGAGTGGAACCTGGTGAGTTGCACAATCTGCACTGACTGACTTGTCGTGAGCTGAAATGGGCTGTGAAAGGGACAGCGAACAAGAAAGGAGAACGTGACAATTAAGGCATCAGGCAAAGCAATGACCCAGTCACCTTTCTGACAGCTTTTCTCAGTGTTTTTATAGAGTGAGGAAAACACTGGAGCATCCCACTGGTCTCTGGGTGTGGAGTATTTGGAAATGTTGCTCCATGCCCACAAGGTAATGAGCTGTTTCTTTCATTCTGCTGTGAAGTGAGAACCATTCTCTCTCGCACTCCTTTTTAGAAATCTCCTTTATGTTACAGACCAGTTCCCATCAGATTTTAACTGTGGTGAAGGCATTACTTTTTACTGACAAGGAAATCTTCAAACCACTGGGTAAAAATGGCAAAAATGACCAGGATATACTAGTTTAAACTAGTTTGACAGGGCATGTGGGACTCTGAATAAGAGATGGACCGTCAAGAAGTCAGGGGAAGTACAATAGCCATCAAGAGCAAGTTCACTATTCAGGATAGCCAGGGGCACAGTAAAGGGAGGGAAAAGACTTCTGGTTTAAAGCACGAGGTCTGACTGGTAAGGCAGATGAGCTCAGAGTATGAATTGGCTCTGGGGACTGAGATATTCTAGCCATAACGGAAACATGGCTGGGAGAAGGGCAGGACTGGTAGCTCGATGTTTTAGGATACAGAAGCTACAGGTGTGACCGAAGCATGAGTAAGCGAGGAGGGGGAGTTGCCCCTTTGAGTTTGACTTGCTCGCCGAGCTGGCTCGTTTTTGTTCAGATGTTTCATCACCATGCCAGGTGATATCATCAGTACAGCCTCCGATGAAGCGATGTTATTCTACTTCGCTTGGAATTTATACTGTCAGGTCTGTTATGGTGAGTACTGTCATTTCTGGATTTGATCTGTATGGGTTTGTATATGGGGTCCAATTCTATATGTTTGTTGATTTGAAGTATGGATGGAGAACCATGCCTCTAGGAGTTCCCGTGCGCATCTATGTTTGGCTTGGGCTACTATGATTACTTTGTCCCAGTTACACTGATGGCCTTCATTGTCTGAATGTACAAATATTAAGGAGAATTAATCATTCCGTTTTGCTGCTAGCTGATGTGTATTCTGATGGCTAGTTTCCTTCGTGGCAGTCGCTGCACGGTATTTTGTAATCCACGTTGGTTCTGCATGTTGTGGGAACGGGGTCTTTAATCCTTGTAAGTGTTTGTCATAGAGTGGCTGTGGGCTTGTGGGCCACCATGATTCCTAGTGGTCTCAGGAGTCTTGTCAGTTCTGATATGTTCCTGATGTGGGGAAGTGTGGTCAGTGTGTTAGGGCGTACTGTGTCCTCCTGTTGTTGTCTGTTATTGTAGGCATCTGGGGATGAAGTTGCAGGGATATCTGTTTAAAGTGAGGATCTTGTATAAGTATTCTTGCTCTTTCCTGCATAGTTCTGGAGTGTTGCAATGTGTCCTGGCCCATTTAAATACTGTCCTAATGTCGCTTTGTTTGAGGACATTGGGCTGGTTGCTATGGAAGTTGAGGATTTGATCCGTGTGGGTTGCTTTTCTGTATACTGAGGTTTGGAACTCCCTGTTTGTCAATCGTTCTACCTTAACATCCAAAAACAAAAATTGATTGTTGGTTTCTTCTTCCCTTGTGAATTTAATCCCTGTGAATACGCTGTTGATGAGGTGGTGCGTCTCTTCTAATTTGTTGCATTTAATAATGACAAATGTCATCTATGTACTGGATCCACAGTTTAGGTTGAATGCGGGAGAAGGTGGTGTGTTCTAGCCTTTGCATGACTGCCTCTGCAATGAGTCCTGAGATGGGTGACCTCATTAGTGGTTGATCTGTTTGTATATTTGACCATTAAAGACAAAGTGTGTGGTGACGCAGAGGTCTAGTAATTTAAGTATGTCGTCCTTGCTGATGGAGTTGCTGGTCTGTGTTGCTGTTTCCTCTAGTAATATGGATGCTGTTTCTTAGCTAGTGGGATGCCAATTGATGTGAATAAAGCCACTTTACTAGAAGGAACAGCAATGCAGACCAGCAGCTCCTTCAGCAAGGACAACATACTTAAATTACTAGACCTCTGCCTCACCACACACTTATCCATTGTTGCTAAATCATCCAGTACTGGATTAGTAGAAATTTCCTCTTATTTAGTGTCATAAAAACCAAATCAATTGTCTTCCATTACAGCTACAAAGTCCATTTCCTAAGAACTGACTCTGTACCCATCACTAGAATCAGTCAGAGGTTAATTTAGTGCAAGAAACATAGGACTGATGAGCTAGTAGTAGGTCACTTCTGGCAAACTTGGCGTTGAATTTCACGAAGATGAACATCTGACTGAATATTTGTACCATCATGAATACCATCAATTTCTACTGCAATAGCATCACCCAAATTCACCCTGCCTCAGCTCATCTGCCCCTGAAAGTTTCATTCATGCATTTGTTACCTCTAGAATTGACTAATACTATGTACCACTGGCTGGTCTCATTCTTTCTGACTTCCAAAATGTTGAGATCATCCAAAACTCTGCTGCCTGGGTTGACAGCCAAGTCCAATTCATCCTTCACCTCGTGCTCACATTGTGCTGAATTAGCATTGCTTGATCAGGTCCCAATGTATGGTTTTTAAATTGTCCTTGTTTTGAAATCATTCTATATCTTCACTTTACCCACTTCTGAATTCACCAATCACACAACTCTCTGAATTATCCAAACTTAACTAATTCTGGCTCCTTGACAATCTCTGATCAAAGTTAATCCATCATTGGTAGCTTTGACTTTTGCTATCTAAACAAAGTTCTGAAATTCCTGCCCTTAAACTCTCCACAGCTTTATCTTTTTTCCCTGGTTGATGACTCTCTTTAAAATCTACCTCCTCAACTAAGCTCTTAGCCTTCTGTATACCCCATAAATTGAAGAACCACATCAGGAACAGATACTGTCGAACTTTTCCCTAATATTAGCTTAGAGTCATAAAGGTCTACAACACAGAAAAAAGGCCATTTATCCCATCGAGTTTGTACTGGTCAAAAACAAGCATGTAACTATTTTAATTTCCTTTTCCAGCACTTGGCCCACAGCCTTGAATATTATGACATTTCAAATACTCATCCACTTACTTTCGAAATGTTCTGAGGTTTCCTGCCTCTGCTACCCTCCCAGGCAGTGCTTTCATGATTCCCACCAACCTCTGGGTGAAAAGAAATTTCCTCAAATCCCATCTAAACCTCCTGCCTTTCACCTTAAAATTATGTCCCCTTGCTATTGACCTTTCAGCTAAGGAAAAAATCTGCCTTCTACCAACCCTGTCCATGTCACTCATAATCTTATACACCTCAACCTTCTCTGTTCCTAACAAAATAACAATGATAATATATTTATATGTGCAGTCAGATATTCATCTTCATCAAATTCTACACCTAGTTAGCCAGTAGTGGCTACTGGCTCCTCAGTCCTATGTTTCTTGCATTAACTTACAGCACTTCATAGCTGAAGTGCTCCATCGCAGGCAACATCTTGGTGAATTTCCTTCTGTACATCCTCCAGTACAATCACATCCTTCCTACAGTGTGGAGACTAGAACTACACATCATACTCCAGCTATGATCTAATCAAACTTCTATACAGCATAAACATAACCTCCCTGCTCTTATAATCTATGCCTCGATTGATAAAGGCAAGTGTCCCATATGCCCTGCCCTGCTATCTTCAGTGCTCTGTTAACAATACTCCAAGATCCCTCTTGTCCACTGCAGGGTCTGGTAGGAGATGGTAAAAGTAATAGCAGTGAAATTATTTAAGTGGCTGATACCTTTTCAGCATTAAGCTACAAATAAACTACAATCTCGAGCTTTTAGCATTATCCAAGAAAATTTTCCTGACCCTGGTTGGTGAAGCCTTTTTTCTGTGGATCTGAATCCATGTCCATCCAGTGCTCTGTGCCACTTCTGCTTCCTATTCACAATATATGTGAAAGATTTAGATGAATAAAGATCTCCAAGTTTGCAGATGACACAAAACTGGGTGGGAGAGTTTCCTCTGAGGAGGATGCAGAGAATATGGACAAGTGGGCAAATACATAGCATATATGGTGTAACGTGGATATATGGAGGTTATCCACTATGATAGCAAAAACAGGAAGATAACTATGTGACTGGGGATAGATTGGAAAAGGGGCTGTGCAACAAGACCATGGTGTTCTTGTAGACTAGTCTTTGAAAGTAAGCAGCAGCCAGTGTAGAAGGTAAATTGTATGTTGGCCTTAATGGTGAAAGGAATCGAGTACAGGAGCAGGGATGTTTTGCTGCATCTGTACAGGGCATTGGTAAGACCATACTTGGAATACTGTGCGCAGTTTTGACCTCATCTGAATGCTGGGAGGCTGCCTGAATGAGCGATTCACTGAGTAACATTCACTAGCTTCTCTCTGTAACACTGCATATATTTTCCTTTTCAGACAATAAGCCAATTTCTCCTTGAATATCTCAGGTAAATCTGCCTCCACCAACCTCTCAAGCTGCACATACCAGATACTAACTGCTCACATTCTCCTCATGCCCCTATTTCCTCAATTTCCAATTACCTTAGGTTTTTAACCTTATTTTCCAATAAGTCAATTCTGAGCACTGGAATGTTTTATCAGTGTTGTCATGACGACCTGTCTACAAGGAAGTGATTGTTTGAGTTTCTAAAGTCGTCTACTTGTCTGCTTTCCTGTCAGCCTGAAAGTGTTTTCCTTCAAGCACATATCCAATTTCCTTTTGAAAGTTCCTGTTACTGCACCAAACATTCAGACGCTGCATCCCAGAGTGTAACAGCTCATTGTGCGAAATAAAGTGTTTCTCAGAGTGTCCTGTCTGCTCCAGTTTGATATTCTAATTCAGTTCCAACTTCACATATCCATGAGGAGAGGCAAGAGAAACTTGGAATCTTTTCATTCGAACAATGCAGGATGAGATGTGAGCAGGGAGTTCAAAACTGGATCGAGGCTAATGTGCAAACTTTCACTGACAATCATCCTTCAGGGTCCAGGCAAGACACTGGTGGGATGATTTCATTATCAAGGTGAATAAATCATGTCAGAATCAGACATTCTCCAGTCAGATACAGCCCGTATTAGACCCAGAGGAAACCCTTCAGTCATCCTTGGGATACAGACACTGATTTTTGTAAAAATTACATTTAGATTTATTATCACATATATATAAAAATATAGTGAATTGTTTTCTCACATATTATGATTTGGATACAAATTTGGCTCGAAGGTAGGAGACAGAGTGGCAGTGGAGTGTTGCTTTCCAGACTGGGGGCCTGTGACTAGCAGTGTGCCACAAGGATCAGAGCTGGATGCACTGCTTTTTGTCATTTATATAAGTGATTTGGAAGTGAATACAGGCACAATGGTTAGTAGATGACACCAAAATTGGTGATGTTAGCGGACAGTGAAGGTTACCTCAGAGTACAATGGGACCTCCAGCAGATGGGCCAAGTAGTGGAAGATGGAGTTTAATCTAGATAAATGTGAGGTGCTACATTTTGGTAGGGCAAATCAAGCCAGGACTTATACACGTAATGGTAAGGTCCTGGGGGAGTGCTGTTGAACAAAGAGACCTTGCAGTGCAGGTGTACAGTTCCTTGAAAGTGAAGTTGCAGGTAGATAGGGTAGCAAAGAAGACTTTTGGTATGGTTGCCTTTATTGGTCAGTGCATTGAGTATATGAGTTGGAAGCTCATGTTGCAGCTGTACAGGACATTGGTTAGGCCACTTTTGAAACACTGTTTAATTCTGGCCTCCCTGCCATAGGAAGGATGTTGTTAAATTTGAAAGGGTTCAGAAAAGATTTACAAGGATGTTGCCAGAGTTGGAGGGTTAGGGTTAGGGTTAGGGATAGGGATAGGGAGCTATAGGGAGAGGCTGAATAGGTTTGGACTATTTTCCTTGGAGCATCGGAGGCTGAGGGATGACCTTATACAAGTTTATAAAGTCATGCGGAACATGGACATGGTACGTGGTTAAGGTCTTTTCCCCAGGGTAATGGAGGACAAAACTAGAGGGTTTAGGTTTAAGGTGAGAGGGGATTTAAAATGGACCTAAGAGGAAACTTTTTCACACAGAGGGTGGTGTATGTATGGAATGAGCAAGTGGGGGAGGCTGGTACAACATTTAAAAGGCATCTGGACAGATATTTGAATAGGAAGAGTTTAGAGGGAAATGGGCCATTTGCTGGCAAATGAGAACTAAATTAATTTAGGATATCTGGTCAGCATGGATGAGTTTGACTGAAGGGTCTGTTTTCATGCTGTACACCTCTATGGCTCTATGACTCTAACACGCAGTTAAATCCAGTCCATCATAAGCATGGCTCAGGGAGGATGGTTACTAAGCACTGCAGTGATGTCATAAAACAGCATCATTCAGCCCAACTGCTCCATTCCTTTTCCCTTTAGATGTGGAGAACTGGGGATATCCCATCTCCAAATGCATCCCACTCTGTTCATTCTCAGTACCCCAGGATGGAGTGTTGGGAATCCCTATCTCAAAATGCATGCACACAAATGTTTACAGTTTGGTGAACAATATGGTCAGTTACAAGCACAAAAAGCTGTGTGAGAACCTAAGCTACAACAATGGCAGAATCGTGGATCAAATTGAATGGGAATTAGGTAGCTATTATTAAAATATAGAAAAAGGAAGAAAAGAGAGCTGGGTTGGCCGTACTGATTACAGCAGATTTAAAGCTGTATATTTTTCTCCAAAGGTTAAATTGGAACTGATGTTTGAAGTGAAATATTTTACTTTAGAAATGACTTCAGCTGAGAGTCAGTGAATGAGCAGAAAAGATCCCATATAGCAATTCTTCAAGATTTACTGCAGACCCCACATTCTCAGTTGGCTCCAATCTCAGCTCAGGAGACCTCAACAATTCCACACATTATCCACAAGTAAGTTCTCCTATCTATGGTGGGCCAAAAATCCAACTTTAAATAACAACACTAAAAAAATACAAAATATTCATAAAATGGTTTCTTGTTTCGCTGCTGTTTGCAGGATCTTGCTGTCCATGCACTGGTTGTGTGCAATAACAGAGGTTATTTCAAAAGGAACTAACTTGTCTTAGCGACATCCTTTTGTCAAGAGTAAGCAGATTTGACAATTATCCAGAATTCTAAAAACTAGATTTGGGCTGGAAGTGATTACAATCATCAAAAACAGATTGCAACTGTCAGGATGCACGCAGTTCAGTGCTGGACTTGATTAACAATAACAGCAGAATCCAATCCCAGCAGTCTCTTGTGAATTTGCTGTCAGCAGGCTGGATAAATGAGCAGACCTTCCCACACAAGGCACATGCAAATGGCCTCTCCCCAGTGTGAACTCGCTGGTGTACAGACAGATCATTTGATTGCCTGCATCCACTCCCACAATGAGTGTACCTAAATGGTCTTTTGTCAGTGTGAACAGATTGATTGTGAGGCAAATCCCAGGAAATTTAATAGCACTTCCCATAGACTAGGCATTTGAAACATCTCTTCCCCACTCTGTTTCAGCAAGTTAAATGAATTAATGAAGCCCTTCTCACACACAAGGAGCAAGTGAACAGCCTCTATCGAGTGTGCACTCGCTGATGTATCAACAGGCTGGAAAGTCATCTGAACTCCTTACAATCAGAAATGGACAAATTTATAATGGGGAACAAAGAAATAACTAACAAACTAAATTTAAACTTTGTATCAGAGATAATGATGATGAAGGGCCTTCTGATGAAGGGTCTAGGCCCGAAACGTCAAGTTTTCCTGCTCCTATGATGCTGCTTGGCCTACTGTGTTCATCCAGCCCCACGCCTTGTTATCTTAAATTTAAACTTTGCTTCTGTCTTCTCAAAGAATGACATGAATAATGTACCAGAAATAATGGGGAACACAGGGTTTACAGTGAGGGAAGAATTGAAGCAAATCTGAATTAGTAAAGAAATGGCATTGGAGAAACTGATGGGATTGAAGGCTGATAAATTTCCAGAGTCTGATTATCTAGATGCCAGAATACTTAAGGAAGTGGCCCTTGAAATAGAGAATGCGTTAACGGTCATTTTCCAAGATGCTTCAGAGTCTGGAATAGTTCCTACAGATTTGAGGGTAGCTAATGTAACCCCACTATTTAAAAAGGGAGGGAGATAACAAAATTATGGACAAATGAGTCTGACGTAGGTATGGGGAAGATGCATTATCAAGGATTTTATAGCAGAGCATTTAGAAAACAGTGGTAAAATCTGACACAGTCAGCATGGATTTACAATCTATTGAAGGCGGCAGTACAGGTGGAGAACACAATTAATAAAGTATACGGAGTTTTCAGATTTATTAATAAGGGCATTGAATACAAGACCAAAAAAATTTGTCAACTTGTGCAAAGCACTTGTCAGATCACAGCTGGAGTATTGTGGGTGGTACCTAAGAGAAAATATCTGAATGTATTGGAGACACTGCAGAGGAGTTTAAAAGAATGGTTCCAGGAATGAGAAACCTTCAGCATAGATTTAAGCAGCTGGGACTATTCTCCTTGCAGAGAAGATGACAGATTTGATACAGGTTTTCAAAATCAAGAGCTGGACAGAGCAAATATGGAGCTGTTCCGGTTCTTGAAGGAACAAAAAATGAGATTACATCAATTTACAGTGATATGAAAATGAAGCATGATATGAGAAAAAGATTATTTTTCCTACAGCAAGTATTATGGAATGCATTGCCTAGAAATGTGGTGGAAGTAAGTTCGGTTGAGGCATTCAAGAAGGTATTTGATGATTATTTTGATAAAAATGGATTACAGGAATATGGGGAAAAGGAAGCAACTGGACACAAGATAATAGAACCAAGGCAGGTATGAGGAGCCGAATGGCTTCATCTTTTGTAACAATTTAGTTATTCTGCAATTTCCATCTTAAATAGGAAATCCCTAATTTTTAGATTGCATCTTCTAGTGTTGTTCTCTTCCACAAGAAAAAACGTAATTTCTCCATTCAGGATCCTTCCTCAGGATCCTGTCTCAAGATCACATCTCCATTTTAGGCCAGGAGAGACACTCAACATTCTCTGAAATTGCTGGAAAAGCTCAGCAGGTCTGGCAGCATCTGTGGAGAGAAATCAAGGGTTAACATTTCAGGTCCAGTGATCCTTCCTCAATTCTATTTGACATTCGTGCCTGGTCAGTTACTGTGCACACGCATTGCCGTTGAGTGCAATGGTAAAGATGGCAGCCAGGCATCTGCTCAAACTGGCAAAGAGGCAGCATGTCAATGCAGGAGGTACGAATACATTGCAGGTTGGTCCAAACACGTGTTAGGTACCTTTTCGTTTGAGTTCTTGGTGTTTATGATGATTTCTCGCTCACCTGCTTCTACTCAAACCTAGCAGTGACTCCGCCGCCGCCTTTCCCCAGGAGGTAACACAGTGTGGAGCTGGAGGAACACAGCAGGCCAGGCAACATCAGAGGAGCAGGAAAACTGACGTTTCAGGTCGGGAACCTTCTTCAAAAATGGGAGGGGGAAGGGAGCTGGGAAATAAATAGTGGAGGAGCGGGGCTGGGGAAGGTAGGTGAGACAGTGATAGGCGAGTGCAGGTAAGGAGTGGTGGGATTGGTCAGTGAGGTGGGAGGAGTGGATAGGTGGGAGACAAGATGGACAGGTTGTGTCAGGTCAAGGAGGTGGGAATGAGAGGGAGGCTTGGACGTGGGATGAGGCCAGGGAGGTGGGGAGATTTTAAAACTGGTGAATTCCATGTTCAGGCCATCGGGCTGTAGTCTCCCAAGGCGGAATATGCGGTGTTGCTCCTCCAGTTTGTGGGTGGTGTCATTGTGATACTGGAGGAGGCCCAGGATGGACGTGTCACCCAAGGAGTGGTAGGGGGAGTTAAAATGGTTGGCGACCAGAAGGTGTCGCTTGTTCCGCTGAGGGCATGTCTCTCTCCATCTTTGGACTGTGCATGTTCAGTACTGTGCCTGTGCACAAGTCTCCAGTCCCTGCAAACTGACTGTGCATGCTCAGCCCTCTACCCCATGATGGGAGTGGGCAGAGCTGGAATACTGCCTTCTTTGGAAATCTGATTCTGCATCAAATCCCATGCGAAAACTAGAGCCTCTTGTTTGTACCTTTAAACAGTTCACATCCTGTGGGAGTACAGCAAATATTTCAATATTTCTTACTGAAATGTGGGAACATGATGAGACATTGCACAAATAAATCCAAGGCTGATTTAGGATGAGTTCATGCTGAACTGGCACATTTCACTAAGACCTGAGCACCATTTTCTAATATGAGGTAAAAGCAATAGAGGATCCAGAAAATACTCCCAAGTATTGGTACAGTAATGAGTAGCATCACTTATGTGATTGGAAACAAACAAAGTATGCTGGAGAAACTCTGCAGGAACTCAGAATTCTGAAGAACAATCATAGCCAATTGGAAATGTTATCTTTCCACAGATACTGCCAGAGTTTTTCCAGCATTCTCTGTGTTTGTTTCACCTTTTCAGCTTCGACAATATTTTGCTTTTACTGGTGATACCAGGCTTTCCTCCCTGGAGAAGGGAAAGTTAATAAGAAAGGGAAAACAAAGAACTGTGGATGCTACAAATCAGAATGAGAAACAAACTGCTGGGAAAACTCAGCAGGGCTGGCAGCATGTGTGGAAAGAAAGCAGAGGTAACGTCAAGCCAAGAAGGGTTACTGGACCCAAAAGATAATGCTGCTTTCTCTCCTGTAACCCTTCTTGGCTTGACGTTACCTCTGCTTTCTCTCCATAAATTTAAGATGAGATTTAGATGTTGAGAATCATAAGATTAAGATCCTCTGTATCCATAGGTCTTTGTTTTATTTCACTGTCAATTTCCTGGTCTCATCCATATTTTCCAGACTTTCACTAAAGTGCACATAGATAGCAAATTGCTTTATTTAACTAAAGCCAGAACGATTTATTCCAATTTCCATTCAGTGGTGGGTTTTTCTTGTATCTTTTATTCTAAGTGGAACATTCCACTAATTACAATTCTCTGTCAGAAGCTCTGATGGAACTTTACTGACATAGAGTCAGAGAGCTTTACAGCACCAAAACAGATCTTTGGTCCAACCAGTCCAAACTGACAAGATATCCTAAACTGATCTGTTCCCATTTCCCAGCATTTGGCCCATTTCCCTTTAAACCTTTCCTATTCACATACCCATCCAGATGTCTTCCTCCGGCAGCTCATTCGATAGGCACATCACTCTCTGCGTGAAAAAGTTGCCCTTTCAAAGGTCCCTTTTAAATCTCTCCCCTTCACTTTAAAGCTATGCCCTCTAGTTTTGGACTTCTCACCCTGGAAAAAAGCCTTGGCAATTCACCCTATGCATGGATGATTTCATAAACCTCTATAAGGTCACCCCTCAGCCTCTGATACTCCAAGGAAAAAAGTCCCAGCCTATTCAGTCTCTTCCATAGCTCAAACCCTCCTCCTGGCAACATCCTTGTAAATCTTCGGAGATAGCAAGAACTGCAGATGCCAGAGTCAGAGTCAATACAGTGTGGAGCTGGAGGAATACAGCAGGTCAGGCAGCATCAGAGGAGCAGGAGAGTCAATGTTTCAGGTCGGGACCCTTCATCAGGACTCTTGCAGAGGTTAGAGGGGTGGTAATGCAAGGACCAGGGGAACTCTGTCTTTATTTTTGTTGGGGGAAGAGGGTTTGAGGGCAAAAGTGTGGGAAACGCAAGAGATGCGGTTGAGGGCATTTTCGATCAATGGAGGGGGGATGTTGTGGTCTTTGAAATAGGAGGATATCTGGGAAGTCTGGGAATAGAACACTCCGTTTTGGGAGCAGATGCGGTAAAGGTGGAGGAATTGGGAGTAAGGGATCACAATCTTGCAGGAGGGTGGGTGAGAGGAGGTGTAGGCATGGTAGCTATGGGGGACAGTGGGTTTGAAATAGATGTCAGTTCTGAGATGGTTACCAGATATGTAGATGGGGAGGTCCAGGATGGGGAGGGAAGTATCAGAGATGGTCCAGGTGAATTTGAGGTTGGGGTGAACTGTTAAGCTCCTCATGGAAGCACAAGGCAGTGCTGATTCAGTCAATATCGTGGAGGAAGAGATGAGTGTCGGTGCCGGTGTAACAGCGGAAGAGGGACTGCTCCATGCATTCAACGAACAGGCAGGCATAGCTCGGACCCATACAAGTGCCCATAGTCACCTCTTTAGTTTGTAGGAAGTGGGAGGAGTTAAAGGAAACGTTGTCAAGGGCAAGGACAAGTTTCGTTAAGTGGATGAGTGGGTCAGTGGAGGGGGACTGATTGGACATGCGATACAGGAAGAAACAGAGGACTTTTAGGTTATTTGCATGGGGGATACAAGTGTACAGGGATTGAATGTCCATGGTGAAGATGAACTTTTGTGGGCCAGGGAATTGAAAGTCTTGGAGGTGGTGGAGGATATGGGCAGTGTCTCGAACACAGGTGGAGAGCTCCTTGACGGGGGGGGAAAGACATAGTTAAGGTAAGTGGAGATAAGTTCATTGGAGCATGGGGCAAGCAGAGACAATGGATCAACTAGGGCAGTCAGGTTTGTGGATTTTGGGAAGGAAATAGAAGGGTGATGTGGAGTTGGGGAACGATGAGGTTGGAAGCTGTGGGAGTTCTCCTGAGGTGATGAGGTTATGAATGGTCTGAGAGACGATGGTTCAGTGATCAGGGTGGGGTCATAATTGAGGGGGCGGTAGGAGGAGGTGTCAGAGAGTTGGTGCCTGGCCTCCACGATGTAAAGGTCGGTACGCCATACCACTACTGCGCCCACCTCCCCCCCCCATACACAGGTTTGATGGTGAGATTGGGGTCGGAATGGAGGACTGTGCATTCCGATGGGGAGAGGCTGAAGTGAAAGAGAGGTTGGAGAGATTGAGGTGATTGATGTTGCGATGGCAGTTGGAGATGAAGAGGTCGAGGGAGGGTAGGAGGATGGGGTTTATTGGAGGCAGGAGAAGGGATCGATACAGGGTGTGTTAGACTCCCAGTCAAAGAAACAGGTGTGGAGGTGGCTGAAAAAGAGTTCAACATCCAGGCGTGTACAAAACTTGTTGATGTGTGGGCGCAGGGGAATGAAGGAATCCTGATGAAGGGTCCCAACCCGAAACATCGACTCTCCTGTTCCTCCGACGCTGCCTGACCTGCTGCGTTCCTCCAGCTCCACACTCTACTGACTCATCCTTGTAAATCTTTTCTGATCCCTATAGTTTAATGACTTCCCCATGGCAGGGAGACTAGAATTAAATCACTTTTCTAAAAGTGGTCTAATCAATGTCCTGTACAGCTGCAACATGACATTCCTATTCCTATAGTCAATGCACTAACCAATAAAGGCAAGCATACCAAATGGCTTCTTCACTACCTTTCTACCTGCAACTCCACTTCCAAGGAACTATGCACCTACACCCCAAGGTCCTTTTGTTCAGCAACACTCCCCAGGGCCCTACCATTAATTGGGTTAAGTCCTGCCCTGATTTACCCCACCAAAATTCAACAGCTCTTAATTCAAACACATCACAGTAAACTCCATCTGCCACTTCTTAGCCATTGGCTCATCTGATTAAGGTCTCACTATACTGAGATAACTATCTTCACTGTCCACTACACTAGCAATTTTGATGTTATCTGCGAAGTTACTGACCTTGTATTCACATCCAAATCATTTATATAAATGACAAAAAGCAGTGGACCCAGCACCAATCCTTGCTGCACACTGCTGGTCACAAGCCTCCAACGCAACAAAACAACACTCCACCACCACCTTCTGTCTCCTGTCTTCAAGGCAATTTTGTATCCAATTGGCTAGCTCCCTCTGGATTCCATGTGATCTAACCTTGCTAAGCAGCCTATCATGTGGAACCTTGTCGAACGCCTTGCTGAATTCCATATAGATGTCGTTTACCGCACTGCCTTCATCAAATGTCTTTGTCATTCCTTTAAAAAAACTCAATCAAAATATTATTTAATATTCACATTACATGGTGTTTGAAGATCGAAGGCTGAAATACTTGTATTCAGTTCTGAGATAACTCCTATATCTCCCATTCTCAAGCATTTTGTTTTGAAAAGCAACAAATGGGATGAAACCAAATCTTTAGAAGGCAAAGTCGCCCAATCAAATGATCACCATCTTGTCAGTGGTCTGAGTTAACTTGTCTGCTTGGTCGCAAATATTTGACAACTTTACATAGTTTAGCTTCAGATCAATGAGCATAAACCTCATATTAATACATTTTCTTCCAATTCCTTTGGGCATTTTCTCAGCTTTGATATTTCTTGTTCTGTCTTCAAGGGCTTTTCCAAATAATTGTCATATAACTGTCAAAAAAGTAAAAAGGTTCACTTTTGCAGGAGTACAAAGCTGCAACCAACTTAGGCTAAGAAAAATTTTTAACAAGGCTGGGGTTTCTTAGTTTGAGAGATCCAGACCATAACCTCAAAGCTGAAGCTCACCTTTTGGGGAATCAAACATTTTTATACCTATTCCAATTCAATATGTATTTTGTAAATCATATATAAAGGCTTATTTTCACACAGTAATAAAGCTTTATATATGAATTATAAAGTACACATAAACAATATGTTATGACAGATAAAAAGTTAAAGCATTTCACTTTCCTCAGCACAGAAGCTGGTAGCATTTTAGACTAAACTCCAATTATAAACTCATAAAAACAGAAATTCCTGGAGAAACTCCACAGGTCTGGCAGCATCTGAAATGAGAAAACAAATGTTTTGAGTCCAGTGACCCTTCTTCAGAACTGAAGACTTGGCACATTAACTCTGTTTTCTCTCCACAAATGCTGACAAACCTGACAAACTTCTCTAGCAGTTTCTGTTTTTGTGTGTTTTCAATGTCTAACATCATTAGTTCTTTGTTTTATTCCAAATATAAACCTCTCTTGTACCTAGTGTATGGAGAAGATCCTGTCTATCTGTCAGCACAGGAATCACATTGTGCTTCTGGATAGACTAGCTCTGTAAGTAACTGGAGTCTTTTAAACATGACCCTAAGTTCTTCCCTGTGGCGCTAAGAAATGAGATTTCCCTGTCTTCGTTGCAATCTCTTCCGACTCCGTTGTTTTCGTAGATTGTGATGATTTTTGCATCATGTGTAACCTATAGAACAGATCCTGCGTCCCAACAGAGGAGGAGGACCTTAGGTGCAACATCCTGTGTTTGAGTAGTTTGGCTGTGATTCCACCCTTGCTGGGGGCCTTTCTGTTTGCTCAGCAATCAACAACTTTTTCCAGGTCAGATGATGAAGGTTCTGCATCCAAGTCAACTACAATAAGAAGCCACAGGAAAGTTTCAAGTGGAGACTGGGCTTCATCTGTGTCACAGGAGTACAGTTCAAAGGAGTGCTTAACCCAGTGGGACATCTACTTACTACTGTCAGTGAGAATTTTACCATCTCCTGATCTCAAGACGCTAACTTTAGTGCTGGGTGGACCAAGCATTCTTTTGATCCCAACAAATGTAGGACATGGATTTCCACTGTCACAGGCAACTTGGATTTCTTGACAGAGGTTGATCCAGTGTTTCTTTGCACGGTATCTCCCTTTCTTTTTACACGATTGTCTCAGCTACTTTAAAGTAATTTCATGTTGTAGATGTTGGGTTTATGTTGTATAGTGGGCTTTGCTTTTTCCTTCAATGTCAGACACCATCTCCGCACAGCAGGTCTCAGACCAGTCTTTTACATGGATTCTGTCTTTACTAAATGTAGCTGCGCCTGTGTCATAAATGATTGAAATCTGCACCTCCCAAACTTTATTAAAATCAACGTTGAGTGATAACGCATTCATTGCTCCACTTGGAAAACATATCAAATTTTGTTTTTGTTTTGTTTCTGATCATTTAATTTCAAAATGCAAAGCATGTGTAAGTCAGTAAGAATTGCCAGCAAAGATTTATCAATACTTTCTAATTGGAGATGTCTGTCAATGAAAATTTTCAGGCTTTTAGATTTGCACGAAAGGTCAATTTTGGATTGAAGTAAAAGTTCATAAATTTATTATAATCAAGTTCCTACCAACGAGAGTTCTTAAATTAAGTGAAAAGATCGCAGATTGTGTTTTTCTAGGGACACTGCAACCCCACAAATCAGGAACAGTTCCAAAATATTCAACCACAGCCAAGTATCAAGGTCGTTACATTCAGCAGAAACACATCAAACACTATCATATAATCAAACCTGGATGTGATTAACAATAGACTCCAAACTCTGCTGACGCTTATGAATTCGCTGATGTGTCAGCAGATTGGATGACCGTGTGAATCCCTTCCCACATATGGAGCAGATGAATGGCCTCTCCCCGGTATGAACTCGCTTGTGTACATTGAGGTCAGATGCAGACCTGAACCTCTTTCCACAGGCAATGCAGCTGAATTGTCTCTCCCCAGTGTGAACTCGCTTATGTGACCAAAGGCCAGATGAATGAGTGAATCCTTTCCCACACACAGGGCAGATGAATGGCTTCTCTCCAGTATGAACTCGCTGGTGCGCAGTGAGGTCAGAAGACTGCCTGAAACCCTTTCCACAGTAAGAGCAGCTAAACAGCATCTCTCCATTGTGAATTCGCTGATGTAACATGAGGCTGGCTGACTGAGTGAATCCCTTCCCACACTCTGAGCAGGTGAATGGTCTCTCTCCAGTGTGAGTACGTAGGTGTGCAGTGAGGGTAGATGATTGCCGGAAATTCTTTCCACAGTGAGTACAATTGAATGGCTTCTCTTCAGTGTGAATTCGCTGGTGTACGGCCAGGTTTGCTGACTGTGTGAATCCCATCCCACACTCGGAGCAGATGAATGGCTTCTCCCCAGTGTGAACTCGTTGGTGTGCATTGAGGTTGGATGAAGATCTGAACCTCTTCCCACAGTGAGTGCAACTGAACGGCATCTCCTCAGTATGAATTCTCTGGTGTAACATGAGGCTGGCTGACTGAGTAAATCCCTTCCCACACATGGCACAGGTGAATGGCCTCTGTCCAGGATCATCCTGCTGGTGTGACCTCAGGTCAGTTGAAGACTTCAACCTCTTTCTGCAGGAAGTGCCATTGAATAGCTTCTTCCCAGCGTGAATTTGTTGATGTGCTTGGAGGCTGGATGACTGAGCGAATCTCTTCCCACATATTGAACAGGTGAATGGCTTTTCCCCAGTGTGAATTCGCTGGTGTGCCGTGAGGGTGGATGACTGTCTGAACCTCTTTCCACAATAAGTGCAGCTGAACGGTCTCTCCTCAGTGTGAATTCGCTGGTGTAACATGAGGCTGGCTGACTTGGCAAATCCCTTTCCACACACAGAGCAGATGAATGGCCTGTCTCCAGTGTGACTGCGTCGATGGGTTTCCAGTAGGCATGGATAATCAAATCCTTTGCCACAGTCCTCACACTTCCACGGTTTCTGTCCAGTGCTAGGCCCAATGTGACTGCGTCGATGGTATTTCAACCTGGATGGGTATCTGAATCCCTTTCCACAGTTCTCACATTTCCAAGGTTTCTCCATGTTGTTGGTTTCCTTGTATTTTCCAGGTTTAATGAGAAGTTCGAAACTTGTTCAGGTATACAATATGTTTATAAACACAGTGAATAATGTGACGGTCTTCAGGCTGTATAATTAGTTAAAGCTCTTTCTTTCCACAGTCAGTTTGCTAGAGCACTCTCACTCAGGAGATTGTGAGATTCTCAATGCTTTCGTAGTCACACCGACGTCCGAAATCTATTCCCAAAGACAAAACACACAAGCATTTCTCCTTCCAAATTCAAAGGCAGATCATAGTCGGGTCTTTTTGAATCCAGCGACTCTGTCCCAGTGTTTTGAAGTGGTTTGATTTGGTTTTCCTGTTTCCTCCCCTTGACACCTTGTAAAGATGCAGTTGAAAAAAATTCGTGACGAAATGCACAGTACAGAAATTCAGAACAGACAATTCGAGCTGATTTTTTCTGACATCATCACCCTAAATCTGCAAATCCCGCGTCTCTCTTGGTATACACCGATTCCCTCACCAAGATGGCGGGCGGTTGCCTGGGTAACCTAGGCCCTTCCGTGAGGCACCCCCGTCACCCAGACTCCTACAAGATGGCGGCTACTGTATTCCCCCCCCCTCCGGGGAAGCTGTCCCTGCCTGCGGTGTAAACACGGGATCTATGGGCTCTTAGTCAGGGCCTCGGGTGTTGATAAAGTTGCTAGGCGCCAGTGCCGCCGCTTCCATTCCTAACCTGTCTCGCATTCTCCTCCCGCCGCCCGAACCCTCCCCTCCTCCTCAGGCTGACCCCATGACGAATACTGAGCATTCTCAGAGCTCAGGCCATTGCTGCGCCTGCGCATTGGGCTCTACGGCGCGAGGCTGACCAGAGACCGTTAATGAGCGGGACATTTTGTCGGTAGGTACACGGTGGTGAAGTGGTTAGTACCAGGGACCGGGGTTCGGGTTCGATTGGTACCTCCGTGTCTGCGTCGGTTTCCTCTATTAGTCCAAAGATGTGCAGGTTAGCTGCATGAGCCATGGTAAATGCGGGGTTTTGGGGGTGGCTGGCCTGGGAAGGATGCTGTTCGGAGGGTAGGAGCAGACTCAATGGGCTGAATGGTTTATTTAAGCACTGTAGGGATTCTACATGAAGTAATATTAGGGCCTAAATTCTCCCATGTCCTAGCCCCCTACCATAAACACCAGGTCTTGTTATCACATAGCCTGCCATTACACACTGCCCCAGCTACTCATCTTCCTAGCCAGATTTATCAACTCTTTTGTCTATCTAACTGCTCTTCTCTCTCTTTGGGCTTTATCCTATCATTTACTCCCTAGCCCAACCCCCTCCCTATTTTCTGCATGTAAACCGATGTTTTCCCAGCTACAATCTGTTCTGGGGAAGTGTCACCAGACCCAAAATGATAAC
The DNA here is from genome assembly GCA_024137785.1 of Ginglymostoma cirratum. Taxonomy (NCBI): domain Eukaryota; kingdom Metazoa; phylum Chordata; class Chondrichthyes; order Orectolobiformes; family Ginglymostomatidae; genus Ginglymostoma; species Ginglymostoma cirratum. Next base: position 2,257,992 of record JAHRHZ010000130.1, read on the forward strand.
TCTGATTTTTTTTTTCTCCACAGATGCTGCCAGACCTGCTGAGCTTCCAGCAACTTCTGTTTTTGTTTTGATTCTACATGAAGGTTGCTGCACGTGATGCAGAAATGAGGGATTTGCATATAGACCTAAACACCAGGACCATTGTTTGCAGAAGAAGCAGGCTTGGGCTACTCCAGCCCTCTCTCATGGAGTTGCTTTGGACCACAATATAATTGCAAACCACAAGGGTGTGTGGGTGCAAGGCTTCTCCATTTGAGAGTCTATTGTCCTGGAGCAAGAGGGTGATGTAGTCCACCCAGGCAGTGCTTCTGCCCTTCCACACAGGCACAAGCTCAGACAAGACTGCACCTGCTTTATTCAGAGCACATTGAGTAATCAAAATGTCTGTACCCAAGTCTGCTTAACTCCTACAAGTTTTAGATTTCTTATTACCATCCTAAACAATTTTCTCAGCCATGTTTCTGTAATAAATCTAAGGGAGTGACAGCTTAATGTGCAATGGTACAGGTGCTTTAGGCAGGACAGGTGGAGGAAAGAGGGGAGGGGGAGTTGCATTTTTGATTGAGGGGAGTATCAGGGCAGTAGTCAGAGATGAAATAGCTGAGGAATTATCCAGTGAGGCTTTGTAGGTGGAACTAAGAAATAAGCAGGGATGGTGAAGATATTGGGATTGTGCTATAGGCCCCCAAATAGTCAATGGGAATTAGAGGAACAAATATGCAGAGAAATTGGGAGACTTACTGGAGCAATAGAGTCATCGTAGTGGGGGTTTTAATTTTTCTAAACATAGTCTGGGACTGCCATAGTGTTAAGAGCTCAGATGAGGTGGAATTTGTTAAATGTGTTCAAGAAAGTTTCCTCAAGCAGTATAGAGAGGGTGCTCCTCGGGAACGGGCAAAACTTGACCTACTCTTGGGAAATAGGGCCGGGCAGGTGAACTAGGTGACAGTGGGGTAGCTCTTTGGGACCAGTGACCATATTTCTATTAATTTTAAAAGTAGTTATGGAGAGGGACAAAATTGCTCCACAGGTTCAAGTTCTAAATTGGGGTGAGGTGAATTTGATGGAATTAGACAGCAGCTTGCAAGGGTTGATTGGAGTAGTTTATTTGCAGGCAAAGGAACCTCTGGCAAGTGAGAGGTCTTTAAAAGTGTGATAGCTAGCGTTCAAGATCTATATGTTCCTGTGAGGGTGAAGGGCAAGGTTGGTAGGAGTAGGGAACACCGGATGACAAAAATATTGAGGCTTTAAGCAGAAAAAAGGAGGAGGCATGGCTCAGGTACAGGCAGTTGGGATCAAGGGAATCCCTGGAGGTACAGGAGTTTGCTGAAGAAGGAAATCAGGAGAGTATAAAGAGGGCACGAGATAGCTTTGCTGGAGAAAATTAGGATGAATCCAAAGAAATTCATCAAGTATATTAAAGGAAAAAGAATAACGAGGGAGAAAATAGGAGCCCTCAAGGACCAAAGTGGACATGTATGTGTGGAACTGCAGGAGATGGGCAAGGTTCTCAAGGAATATTTTTCCTCTGTGTTTACCATGGAGAAAAACATGAAGACTCGGGAAGTTGAAGTTGGTGGCGATATCTTGGGGACAGTCCATATCACAGTAGAGATGGTTTTGGAAATATCAGAATGTACGAAAGTGCATAAATCTCCTGGTCCTGATCAGATATATCCAAGAACCCTGCGACAGACTAGAGAAGAAATTGCAGGGGCTTTGGCTGATATGTGCATCATTGTTAGCCACGGCTGAGGTCCCAGAAAACTGGAGGGTAGGGAATGTTGTGCCCTTATTCAAGAAGGGCTGCAAAGAAAAACCTGGGAATTATAGACCAGTAAGCCTAATACCTATGGTACATAAGTTACATGAGAAGATTCTGAGGGATAAGCTATACATGCATTTGGAAAGACAGGGTTTGATTAGGAGTAGTCAGTATGGTTTCGTCTGTGGGAGATCATGCCTCACAAATTTGTTGGAGTTCTTTGATGAAGTGGGCAGGGCGGTAGAGGTAGTCTATATGGATTTCAGTAAGGCCTTTGGTAAGGTTCCACATGGTAGGCTGCTCTGGTAGGTTAGATTGCATGGAATCCAGGGAGAGCTGGCAGATTGGATACACAATTGGCTTGATGGTAGGAAGCGGAGAATAATAATGGAAGGATGCTTATCAGACTGGAGGTCTGTGATTAGTGGTGTGCCTCAGGGGACGGTGCTAGGGCCATTGCTATTTGTTATCTATGTCAATGATTCGGATGAGAATGTACAAGGCATGATTAGTAAGTTTGCAGATGACACTAAAATAGGCGGTATCATGGACATTGAGGAAGGTTATCAGAAATTGCAGCAGGGCCTTGATCAGCTGGGGAAATGAGCCAAGAAATGGCAAATGGAGTTTAATACAGATAAGTGTGAAGTATTGCATTTTGGAAAGTCAAATCAAGGTAGGATATTCACGGTGAATGGTAGGGCCTTAAGGAGTGTGGTGGAACAGAGGGACCTTGGCGTTCAGGTGCACGGTTCTCTGAAAGTGGAGTGACAAGTTGACAGGGCAATTAAGAAAGTTTTTGGCACACTGGCCTTAATCAGTCAGGGCATTGAGTATAGAAGTTGGGAAGTTATGTTGCCGTTGTGCAGGATTTTGGTGAGGATGCAGTTGGAGTATTGTGTTCAGTTTTGGTCACCTTGCTATAGGAAGGATGTTATTAAACTGGAAAGAGTGCAGAGGAGATTAACAAGAATGTTGCAAGGACTCAGGGGACTGAACTATAGAGACAGGTTGGACAAGCTAGGACTTTTTCTTTAGAGTGTAGGAGACTGAGGGAGAATCTTATACAAATATATGAGAAATATATTGGTATGGATAGGATGAATGCACTCAGTCTTTTTCCCAGCATTGGGGAATCGAGGACTAGAGGGCATCAGTTTAAGGTAAGAGGGGAAAGACTACATGGGAACCTGAGGGGCAACTTTTTTTTTAAACAGACGGTGGTACACATATGGAATGAGCTGCCAGCGGAACTGGTTGAGGCAGGTACATTAACAACATTTAAAAGGCACCTGGACGAATGTATGGATAGGAAGGCTTTAGAAGGATATGGGCCAACTGCAGGGAAATAGAGTTAGCATGGATGGACGTTTTGGTAGGCACGGACCAGTTTGGGCCAAAGGGCCTGTCTCCATGCTGTAGGATTGTATGACTTTATAAAAATTGTATAAGCATTGTCCAAATTACATTCATACATGACAGGCTACGAATACATAGTAGACCATTATTGCCTTCATTAGTCAAGACATTGAATGCAAGAGCAAGGACACCATGAAGCAGTTATATAATATTTGATAGGCTACAGCTGGAGTACTGTGTGCAGTTCCTGTCACCACACTACAGGAAGAATGTTGGTACAGGAGAGATTCACCTGGCTGTTGCCTAGGATGCACGTAATTCAGATATAAAGATGCTGAATAATGGAAGAGGCCAGCACATCAGTGCAAAAGATCAGGCTGAAACACTTGCAGCCTTTTGTAGTCCCCAGCATCATACCAGTCTTTAGCCAATTTGATTCACTCCACGCAATATCAAGAAATGGTTGGAGGCTGGTGCTGAAGACTTGTGTTCCAGAACTTCTCTCCCCTAGCCAAGCTCTTCTAGTACAGTTACAATACTGGCATCTGCCCAACAATGTAGAAAATTGCCCATGAATGTCCTGTACACAAAAAGCAGGACAGATCCAATCTAGCCAATTACCATCCCATCAATCTACTCTCAAATCAACATGAAAGACATGGAAGGTGTCATCAACAGTGCTATCAAGCAGCTCCAGCTCAGTGACGCCCAGTTTGGGTTCCGCCAGGGCCACTCAGCTCACCTGCATGACAACTCACTGAATCCGAGGTAGTTAATCTCAAACAGCGTGACTGCCTCCTGAAACAGAGTACAAGTTACTCTGATTTGTCACAGTGTTTGAAGCTCAGACTCCAGCTCATCAACTGAGTTGGAGTCACTAAAGCAACCAACACTTGCTACAAATGAGGTCACTATAAACCACAATGGAGTCCACCAGCTCCTACGTCATGCAGTCACAACACATTCACTTGCTTTGGCATCTCTATTTTAAGCACTTAGTTTTGAATTGATTTTTAGTAATTTCCTGCTGGTCTTTTAATTTATAGCCAGAAAATATTTCCCCTATTTACCTTCAATCTGAAAGTAGTCTATCATAGACGGTCAAATTAGTGACTACATCAACCAATGAACTTATGGTTAGCCTATGATATCACTCTTTTGTGCTCAGCCTCTGATCCTGGGCTTCAATTTATCCTATTAAAAAAACCTTACACACAAAAGAAAAGCAAGCAAAAAGCAACTCTTCCCGTCTGCACTGAATTCCCACCCTGCCTCCAGAGTCCCCAAAATATATACTCACTCAGGCTGTGTCTCATTCCAATCTCTCTTTCCTGACCATGCAAAAATTACTGATTCTCAATTAATCTCTCTGATTCACACATGCACCACAGAGGTCTCAGATGCCACTCCAACTCCAAAACCTGGGCTTCAAGAAGCTGCAACTGAAGTCACCTCCTGGACATACATTGGCCCTTGTCACCAGAAATGTTCCTGGCTTCTCAGATAGAACGGGAGGGGTATGCTGCAGCTTTCAGCCATGCCTTTCCCCTTTAAATTAAACCCCTTGGAAAATGCTTAGTATGAAACAAAATCAATTTCTCTAGGGCCTTTCTTTCTGTTCCTTAATACTACAGAATGCATTCTTTTCTAGGTCTAATACAGCCCTTGGAAACTTTAAACCACAAAAGACCTTACAAAACTGTACTTACCAATCAGCTCTCTCCAGTGGAGCCTTGACTCCTACAGTGTGGCAAGACCACTCTAGTTTTCTTGTGATGTCTTTGTTTCATCCCAACAAACAGGACACCCTTCCCAGACACATTTTTAAAGTCAGCAAAGTCCCATCAGACCATAGGGCTGCTCTCCCATGGGAAAGAGACAACTGTTGGTGGTTTAACCAGAGAGTCACCATGAGAGATTCCTTCGTGGTAATCTCAGCCAGTTTAAGAATAGAACCCACACTATCAACACCACTGCATTGCAAACCAACCATCTAGCCAACTGACCCCCATAATAGGAAATACTACATTTTTATCCAAATGGGTATAGCCAGAGAATGCACGAAACTGCAGGATAATTAATTTAACATCTGTCATAGGGAAAATGTTAGAAGTTATTATTAAAGATGACAAAGGAGAGCACAAAGAAAATTTCATGATCAGTCAGAGGCAGCATGCTTTACTGATTGGGAAATGATCTTCAACCAATTTATTGGAGAACAATAAACATGTTCTTGATAAAGGAGAACCAGTAGATATACTGCACAGTTATTTCAGAAAATAAAAAAATCATAGCTTTTTGAGACGATTTGTAGCTTGGGTCGTGGATAAGGTTGCAGACTTGGTCAAAAGCCAGTGTGTTTGATTGCAGACGTTTCATCACCTTGCAGGGTAGCATCATCAGTGCACCTCAGGTGAAGCGTTAGTATTCTGTACCGCTTGTTATTTATATGCCCTCGGTTTGCGGGGGTGGTTGATATCACTTCCGGTTCTCTTCAGTGATTTGTATATTGGGTCCAGTTCAATGTGTTTGTTGATGGAGTTCCGGTTGGAATGCCATGAAATTTCTCATTCATATTTGTGGACGTGGTTATGGCCATCCATTATCGTAACTTGTAGTATCCTGTGCCCGATAGAGAACAGAATAGATAGAGAAGTGAGTTGGATGAAGGGACCAATGGCATAGTTGCTAAATTTTCAGATGCCACAAAGATCAGTAGGAAAATAAGTAGCTAAGGATAAAGGAAGATTACAGATGGACAAAGGGATGTAGGGAGTTTAATTCATGGGCAGGGATATGGCAAATAAAGTATAATGTGGGAAAATGAGAAATTGTCCATTATGACAGGAAGAATAAAACAGAGCTATATGACATAAATGATGAGAGATTGCAGAGCTCTGAGTTGCAAAAGGATTTGGGTGTCCTACTGCATAAATTACAAAATGTTAATCTACAGGTACAGCAAATAACTGGAAAGTTCAAAAAGTGCTGTCGTCTATTACAAGGGGAATGAAATACAAAAGTGGGAAGTTTATGCTTCCGTCATAAAGGGCATTACCAAAACCACATCTAGAATGGCATACAATACTGGTATCCTTATCTAAGGAAGAATGTAAATGCATCAGAAGCAGTTCAGAGAATATTTCACCTGTACCTGGAATGGACAGGTTGTCTTATAAGGAAAAGTTAGGCAGGGGACTTTCATATCTCATATTTCATATTCATAATGGAAAGATTCTTGGCAGTGTGTAGGAGCAAAGGGATCTTGGGTTCATGTTCACAGTTCCCTGAGAGCTGCCACGCAGGTGGATACAGTTGTTAAGAAGGCGTATGGTGTGTTAGCTTTCATTAATAGAGGGATTGAGTTCAAGAGCTGTGAAGTTATGCTCCAGCTGTACAAAAGCCTGGTTCGGCCACATCTGGAGTAAAGTGTCCAGTTCTGGTCACCTCATTACAGGAAAGATGTGGAAGCGTTAGAAAAGGTGCAAAGGAGATTTACCAGGATGTTGGCTGGAATGGAGGGAAGGTCTTACCAGGAAAGGTTGAGAGAGCTAGGGTTTTTCTCTTTAGAACGACGAAGGATGAGAGGTGATTTGATAGAGGTGTACAAAATGATCAGAGGTATAGATAGAGTAGATAGCCAGAGACTTTTTCCGAGGGTGGAGGTAACTTTTACGAGGGGACATAGTTTAAAGTGAAAGGAGGTAGATATCGGAGAGACATCAGAGGTAGGTTCTTTACTCAGAGAGTGGTTGGGGCGTGGAATGCTTTGCCGTAGTGGAGTCAGCCTCATTAGGGGCATTTAAGCGGCTATTAGATAGGCATATGGATGATAGTATAATGTAGCAGTGGAGGTTAGATAGACCTTAGGTTTAGGGCAAAAGTTCGGCACAACATCATGGGCTGAAGGGCCTGTACTGTGCTGTACTGTTCTATGTTCTATATCTGCTGGGGTGTAGAAGTCTAAGAGGTGACTTGATTGAAACATAAGAACCTGAGTAGGCTTGACAGGGTGGACTGAAGGTGATGTTTCCTGTTGTGGGAGAATCTAGAACGGGGGAAAACTGTTTAGGATATAGACGAGTCTTTGGGACTCCCTTTTTCCAAAGCTTGTTGAAGCAGAATCTTTGAATTTTTAGGCAGAGATAGATAGATTCTTGTTAAAATAGGGATGGAGAAGGTGCCAATGTGGAAAAATATGACTGACTTGAATGGTGGAGCAGGCTCAAGGGATAGATAGGCTACTTCTGCTCTGAATTTGCTTGATCATATAAAATCACATGAAAATCAGGTCTGATTAAATATTGTATCTGATGATGTAATATTGGGGTACCAGTGCAATTGTGCAGATGTTACATGTGGTGTAATTTACTCAGAGAAATGTGTTTTGAACCTGCACTGAAGAGTGTGTCCCAAATGTGCTCTCTAACATGGCAACAGAAAAACAGATCTTTCAGAACAGCAAAATGTTATAATATTTGAAATTATCAACACATTGACACATACACTTTGGAGAAACTAACCTTAAGACAATCGGAGAGAATAAAACATCGGTATCTATCAGAAGCAGTAAATTTCAAGAGAGATATGGAATCCACATTGTGAAGATATTCACAAGGTAGATGCAGGTGAACAGAAAGCTGGAGAATCTTTAAATTCCACACGAGCTTTTGAATTGTGAGAAATGACCTGCAGATGGGGAAGATGAATGAAGACTATAATTATCATATTTTACCAGAAAAGTTTTGAAATTTATTCATGGAAGCAGCTCAAGTGTTCCTGATCTGATCATTCTCATAGATGGTGCGTAATCAAGAAATTAGGAAAACTAGCTCAGAGCTTAGAAAAAGCTAGGTTAGTTTGAGATCAGTTGTGAGAAATCAGTAAAAAGATTTCCTTCTCAGGGTTGAGAGATTTATAGGAAATGACCTTATAATTTATGGTTCTATGAAAATTTGTAGAATTGAATAGAATATTATAGGAAGCTCCCTCCCTCTCTCTCTGTCACACTCATGATGTTATTTTGAACAGCAGAAGTGTTCTTTCTAGTAAACTGCTTAATATTTATCCCACAAAAACATGACTGAACAGATTATCCAGTCACAGTCATATTTCTATTTGTGGGATATTGCTGTACACCGTTTTGCTACTGTATTTAGTTCATTTGATTTGCTTGTGGAATGTGGGTGCCTCTGGCTATCCAATACAAAAATATGTGTTTAAAGAATGAGATTCAGAGATACCTTTATACATTCGCTCAAGAAGGCCTCAAGTGAAAAATTCTAAATGATCATACAGCTACAAATGTAAACACAAACTGTTACAAAAGTAAACTGTAATACAACGAATTCACCTAGCCAAATGTAACTTCTCTTCTGAAGCACGACAAGGTAAAATAAACCAGTGTAGAACACAATAGCTCTTTCACATTTTTCCTTCATGTTGTAACTCTCTCGCAGCTTTCACTGTTGATAACACCACTTTCTCTTCATGATACCTAAACAAGCTGTAGAATGTAAATTCCACTTATTGAAACTTGACGGTTGCAAGTTCTTACAATCTAGCTCTGTGAAGTGGAAATGAGCTAAACCCAGGTACCTAATTGATCCTGCAATTTTCACACATGTGTGTTCCCTTCATTCTGTTCAATAACTTATAGTGCATTTCTCTGTCAAGTGAGGCTAAGCAGAGTCACATGTTATTTAAGCACAAACAGCTGCATCATTTACAGTTAAGCAGAATGATTGATTAATCTATGAATATGCTTCAATTCTGATAAATAACAACAAAATTAATCATTAAATATCAACCTCCTGATTCATCTTACAGTGGCCATCATTTTGCCTTTTTTAACCAGAGAACCTTGAGAACATAGATCTCATTATCTCAAGGGTTTGAAAAGCTGCTTTGAGTTGTAAATTCACAGGTACAATCATGTAATCATTAAATACAGAAGATGTTCTTCAGCCCATCAAGTCTGCTCGAACAACACCTACTCTAAATGTACACAAGTCCTATTTTCCAGCTTTTGGCCCATAGCCTTGAATGGTATGATATTTCAAGCACTTATCAAGTTCTTGTTAAAGGTTGTGAGATTTCCCACCTTAACTGCTTGACCAGACAGTGCATTCCTGATTCCCACCTCTCCTGGATGAAAAATCTCTCCTCAAAACCCCTCTAAATTTCCTGCCTTTCATTTAAAAATTTTGCACCCTTTTAATTGACCAAACAAACCCCCCAAAAAACTGCAGAGGTTGGAAATCAAAAACAAAATCAGAAATTTTTGGAAAATCTCATCAGGTCTGGCAGCATATGTGGAGAAACTCAGCACAGATCTCCACGCTCCTCAATCTTATACACCTCAATCAGTCCCCTTTTAGCCTTCTCTGTTCTAAAGAAAACAATTTGAGCTTATCCAGTCTCCCTTTAAAGCTAAGCTGCTGCATCTCAGGCAATATCCTGGTGAATTTCATTTGCAACCCCTCCAGTACAATCACATCACATCCATAGTGCAGTGACAAAAACCCAGTGAACTCTAGCTGTGGCCTAATCAACATTATGTATAGTTCCAACATTACTCCCTGCTCTTATAATCTATGCCTTGAATGATAAAGGTAAATTTCCCAAATGAATTCCAAACTACCATATTACCTGTCCAGCTGCCGTCAGGGATCTATGGACAAGCACCCCCAATATCCCTCTGTTCCTTGGAGTTTCCTAATGTCCTGCCATTCATTGAGTACTGTCTTGTCTTGTTACTTCTAAAGTGTATCACCGCATAGTTGTCAGGATTATATCACCAGCTACTAATCTCTCCACCTGACCAATCCATCAAAAATCCTGCACACTTTGTCTCACCCACAAATATATTAATCATTACCCCCATGCAATGAGGGACCTAGCACAGATCCTTGTGGTATGCCACTGGACACCAGCCTCCAGTCACTTGAACAGCTTTCTACCACCTCCCTCTGTCTCCTACCACCTGCTCAATTTTGGATCCAACTTGCCAAGGTACCCTGGATCCCACATACTTTTACCTTCTTTATCATAATCTTCCACGTAGGACATTGTCAAAGGCTTTGCTGAAACCCATACAAATGATGTAAACTTCACTACCCTCACCTACACACCTGGGCATCTCCGTGAAAAATTTAATCAAACTTCTCTGACAAAGCTATGCTGAATATCAGTGATCAAACCTTGCCACGACAAGTGGAGGTTAATTCTTAATGTTTTAATGAAGATCTGTAGCTAGGGTTGCAGTTGGAGTTGTTGGTTGGTTAGCCAAGTTGACTGGTTTTCAGGCGAATGTTTCATCTTCCTTCTAGGTGACATAGTCAGTGCTGTGTAGCCTCCACTGAAGTGCTGTTGTTCTGTCCTGCTCTGAACATAGTTTGGTCTGTCATGCTGGGCAGTCTTGTTTCCGGTTTTGTACCATAATGATATGTAGATGTGGTTTATTTTGACATGTTTGTTTAGGCCTCCAGGAATTGTCTTGCTTGTTCTCGTAACTTTGTACCAGTTAAACTGATGTCCTTCTATGTCAGAGTGTATTGAAATGAGGGAGAGTTGGTTCAGAGATAAAAGGTACTGCAGATGCTGGAGAATCCGAGATAACAAGGTGTGGGGCTGGATGAACACAGCAGGCCAAGCAGCATCGTAGGAGCAGGAAAGCTTGACGTTTCGGGCCTGTTTTGGTGCGAGTATCCAGGTGGCGGGTTTCTTGCCAATCTGTTCTATGTAGTGTTTCTCGCAGTTGCTGCTCATTGAGGGTACGGGGTCTTTCATCTATGAGTGTAACTGGAAAAGTGTGGCTGTTGATTTGTGTGCCGTGCTTATTCCAAGAGGTTATAGGAATCTTGCAGTCAGTTCTGATATGTTTCTAATATAGGGTAGAGTGGCCAGTGTGTTGGGGTGCACAGTATCTTCTTGGTGTTGTTTGTTTGCCAGGCATCAGTGGATGAATCTGTTAGGAAAAGCATTGTTTGCAAAGACTCTGTCTAGGTGTTCCTCTTCGTTTTTGTGCAGCTCCAGAGTGTTGCAGTGAGTTTTCACTCGTTAAATTAAGAGTCTCGACACTGCTCTGTTTGTGGCGTAGGGGGGCTTACTGTTGTAATTCAGGATTTCATCTGTGTGTGTAGTCTTTCTGTATACGCTGGTGAGGAATTCATCATTGTTTGTTTAATCCGTCTTTACGTCCAGAAACGGGAGTTGATTGTTTTTGTCTATTTCCCTGGTGAACTTGATCCCGGTGAATATGCTGTTAATAAGGTGGTGTATTTCTTCTAACTTTGCTCGTTTAATGATCACGAAGATATCGCCCAAGTATCTAATCCATAGTTTAGGCTGGATCTGGGGGAGGGCTGTGCATTTCAGTGTTTGCATAACAGCTTATATTATGAGCCCCGAGATGGATGAACCCATGGATGTTCCATTAATTTGTTCATATACCTGGCTGTTGAAAACAAAGTGTGTGGTAAGGCATAGATCTAGTAATTTTAGCATGTTGTTCTTGCTGATGGTTTCATTCGAGGTTTGTGTATTTGGATTGTCCAGTAATGTGGCCAGAGTCTCCTTTGCTAGTGTCATATCGATAGAGGTGAATAGTACCCTAATGTCGAAGGATAACATCACTTCCTCCTCGTTGATTTTTATGTTCCTGATGTTGTCCAGGTATTCTTGTGCTGAGTGTACAGAGTGGGTCAATCTGTTGGTGAGGTGTTTTAGTCTCTGTTGTAACTCCTTGGCTAGTCTGTGTGTTGGTTTAACAAGGTGTGGAGCTGGATAAACACAGCAGGCCAAGCAGCATCAGAGGAGCAGGAAGGCTGATGTTTCGGGCCTAGACCCTTCTTCAGAAAATCTGTTTGTCTGGCAGGGAAACTATGGGTCTGAGGGGGATGTTAGGTTTGTGTACTTTGGGTAGGCTGTAGAATCGGGCGGTGTTTGCTCCATCAAGTTTCATTTTTAGGAAATCTGTTCTTGTTATTTGGCCTGCCTGTTGTAATTTCTTTAGTGTATAGGTGATTCTGTTATCTAACTGTGGTGCGGGGTCTGACTCCCTCTGTTGGTAAATGCTGGCATCTGCAAGTAATTTTTGTGCATTTTCAATATAGTCCAATTTGTTCATTATAACTGTTAAGCAGCCTTTGTCTGCTGGTAAGATTATGATGTTCCTGTCCTTCTTTAGGCCTTTGAGGGCATTTATTTCTGATGTGTTGAGACTGTTTGCCTGGATTCTCCTGTTCAGTGCAGGAACTGTGGTTTGACGGATGGCTAGTTGTGTTTCGTCCATGAGTCCGTTAGATTTCAGTGTAGCCTCGAGCATAGCCAGGAAGTTAGTTTTGTTGGCGTCTTTATAATTCTAGTTAAACCACCGCATTAGGACAGATTTCTCGGTGTCTGATAAATTTCTTATCCATGTGTCTGGTTTGTTCTTGTCATTTCTATGCATCAGTTTTTCCTGTAGTGTGAGCCTCTGTTGGTTCTGGTCTGTTTTGCTTAGCCCTGATGGCGAGAGTTGTGGTTCATTGTTGGTCGGTTGAGTTCAAGAATAGAGATTTTTGGCATAAAATTTCTCGTTCATATTTGTGGAGGAGGTTATGGGCGTCCGTTATCATAACTCATGGCATACTGCGGCTGTTTAGTTCAGCTGTTTTTCTTGCTTTTGGATTGTTGGGGGTTAGGGGCATTTGTATTTGACGCTGCGAGGTAGTATCTGGTTTCTGAAGCATTTGAGTAGAAAATGGAGTTGCTCGTGGGTAGCGCTCAGCCAGTTGGCCTAGGTTTCCCATTTTCGGGCTTGTTTGAGCATGTTCACCCACAGGTTTTTAATGTTTTAACGAAGGTCTGTAGATCAGGTTGTGGTTGGAGTCACTGGTTGGTTCGCCTAGCTAACTAGTTTTCATGCAAACATTTCATCTCCCTTCTAGGTGACATCGTCAGTACTGTGTAGCCTCGACTGAAGTGTTGAAACATTGAAGCCTCCCATGTCCCAGCCCCCTACCCCACACACCAGGCCTTGCTACCACATAGCCTGCCATTATACACCCCCAGCTGTTAGTCACTAACAGTCCCCATTAACAACTGTTCACCCTCCCAGCCTGATCATTAGCAACTCTTCTGTCTGTCCAACTGTCTTTCTCTCTCTTTGGGCTCTATCCTATCGTTTACTCCCTACCGCACCCACCTCCCTATTTTCTGCATATAAGCTGACATTTTCCCAGCTACCATCAATTCTGAGGAAGGGTCACTGGACCCGAAACATTAACTCTGTTTTTTCCTTCACAGATGCTGCCAGACCTGCTGAGCTTTTCCAGCAACTATGTTTTTGTTCCTGATTTACAGCATCCGCAGTTCTTTCGGTTTCCATTGAAGTGTTGTTGTTCTATCCTACTGTGAATTTATATGGTCTGGTCTGTCATAGTGGGCAGACTTGTTTCCGGGTTTGTACCGTAGTGGTATGTAGATGGGGTCTATTTCAACATGTTTGTTTATTGGTTCACCCATCTCAGGACTCATAATGGAAGCTGTTATGCAAAGATTGGAACGCACAGCCCTCCCCCAGATCCAGACTAAACTATGGGTTAGGTACATGGACAGTACCTTTGTGATCATTAAATGAGCAAAGTTAGAAGAAACACACCATCTTATTAACAGCATATTCATTGGGATCAAGTTCACCAGAGAAGTCGAGAAAAACAATCAACTCCCGTTTCTAGATATAACGGTGGAATGAATGAGCAATAGTGAATTCCTTCCCAGCATACACAGAAAGACTACACACACAGATCAAATCCTGAATTACAGTAGTAACCACCCCAGCATCCACCATTGGAGCTCCATCAAGCTGGGTTCTGATGAAGGGCTACCGAAACGTTAACGCTGATTTTTTCTTCACAGACGCTGCCAGACCTGTTGAGCTTTTCCATCAACTTCTGTTTTTGTTCCTATGTCAATACTCTGTTCAGACGAGTGGTAACTCATTGCAACACCCTGGAGCTGCGCAAAAACGAAGACAAACACCTATACAGAGCCTTTGCAAACAACGGTTATCCTAACAGCTTCGTCCACTGATGCCTGGTAAACAAGACCAAGAAGACACTGTATGCTCAAAGCACTGGCCACCCTACCTAACATTAGAAACACATCAGAACTGACTACAAGACTCCTATGACTCCCTGGAATAAGGATATGAAAAAAAAATCAACAGGCACACTTTGCCAAATTACTCTCAAAGATGAAAGACCCCATATCCGCAATGAGCAGGACAAATGTGATATACAAAATACCATGCAGGAACTGTGAGAAACACTACATAGGACAGATGGACAGGAAACTTGCCACCAGGATACATGAACATCAACTTCCAGCAATACGGCATGACCAACTCTCCCTCATTTCAATACACTCCAACACAGAAGGACATCAATTTGACTGGAACAAAGTCACAATACTAAGACAAGCATGAGAATTCCTGGAGGCCTGTTTTTCAATCACTGATGCAATAAACAAATGTGCTGAAATAGACTCCATTTACATACCATTATGGTACAAAACTGCCCAGCATGACAGATCGAACCACATAAATTCAGAGCGGGACAGAACAACTGCGCTTCAACGGAGGCTACACAGCACTGACAATGTCACCCAGAAGGTGGACAAGATGTTTGCATGAAAATTAGTCAGCTTGGCGAACCAACCAACGGCTCCATCAATTCTTACTTTCTGAATTTTGTCCAATAGCTTCCCTACCACTAATGTGAGATTCACGTCCCTGCTTTATCTCTGCTACACTTCTTTTAAAGTGAAACCACATTAGCTGTCTCCGGTACCTCCTTTGTGGCAAGGGAGAAATCAAAAAATTTGACTCACAGCCCCTGTAACTTCCTCCCTAGTCCCCCACAGCAATGTGAGATACAACTCACAGGGTCCTGGAAATTTGTCCACTTTTAAACCAAACCCACCAATACCTCCTCACTCCCTATGTGAAACTGCTCAAGAACCTCACATTCCTTCTTTCCGAATTGTGTACCTACACCTTATCATAAAAGGACTACTCCCCAGCTGAACGTGTAAAATTATACAGTCAGTCATCCATTTACTAATGGTAAAGGAGGGTGTTCTTTCAGATATTTTACCTGTGCAAAACCATCTGTTCAGGCTTTGCTCCTATTATTTGCTTCAGCTTTAAAAGTTTCAAGGATTTGATACCCAGTGGCACATTCTTAGGGTGAGAAAGGGTTTGAGTGTTCACTATGGGGGAAAACGGTCACTTGTTTCCACAGGTAACAAGGTGTAGAGCTGGATGAACACAGCAGGCCAAGCAGCATCAGGAGCAGGAAATCTTGACGTTTCGGTCCTAGACCCTTCATCAGAAATGGGGGAGGGAAAGAGGGTTCTGAAATAAATAGGGAGGGAGGGGGAGGTGGATAGAAGATGGATAGAGGAGAAGATAGGTGGACAGTTGCAGTGGGAGAGAGATCCCCTGAGGTTTGTCCGGAGGGAGGAGGGTAACTTCTTCAGGGTAGGCATCCTTAGAAGAGGCTTCGCAGTGGGGTTACAATTGTATCAGAGATAATAGGAACTGCAGATGCTGGAGAATCCGAGGTAACAAAGTGTAGAGCTCCTATGATGCTGCTTGGCCTGCTGTGTTCATCCAGCTCTACACCTTGTTATCTCGGATTCTCCAGCATCTGCAGTTCCTATTATCTCTGATACTTGTTCCCACACTTGCTCAGACTCCAGTCTCTTCACATCTGAAACAGGGTTTTTTTCCTCACATCCAGCTAGAAATGCGGCACACATCCCATGCACTTGATTGCTGTATGCATTGACTTAATCTGTTAATATCTATGGCTCACACTGTAATCGGATCATTTAAAAAAAAAATTACTTTGTGGTCAACAAGAGAACTTTGCAACAGAAACAGAGACCCATTCCCAGTGCAGGGATAAGCACGCAAGCCTCTCACCAGGCATGCGCAATACCTTTACTCGCTCATGCTCAGTATCAGACACTAATCGGGGCATGCGCATTGTAAGTCTTGGGAGAGTCGGTTGAACGTATCGGAGTAGCTTCGAGAGCAGCAAAAAACTAGAGACTGCGGGTGAGTGAAGTCGACTGATAATAAAGATTTCTTCATAAACAGCCAGTCTCAAACGGCAAACGTGGGATTCACGATGCTGTGTTTACGCCGCTTTGACCGCCGGGTGCCTTTTTCCCGGCGGCGGGCCCATGTTTACAACCGCCATATTTGTAGGGGTCAACGTGCAACTGGGGGCTCGGGAGTGAACCATATTTATGGAGGGCAACGTCCGACCGGGAAAGGTGCCGCAGTTTCTGTGCAGGTGGTACACGCTGTAAAGATGGTGGCTATCTCCTGATTCGCCTTGATGTCTGGCTCCACAGAACTGCATGACATTCAACAGTTTGAAGTACTGCTGGAATGTAGCAACAAGGGGAATAACTCTCAATCCACATTTTGAATGATAAGAGATTATCAGGGATATGCAGGAATGTAGAATCATAGAATCCCTTACAGTGTAGCAGCAGACCATTCGGTCCATCGAGTCCACATCAACCCTTCAAAGAGCATCCCATCCAGACCAATGGCCCTACCCTACCCCATCCTAGTAACACTACATTTCCCATGGCTAATCCACCTAGCCTGCACATCTTTGGATTGAAGGAGGAAACTGGAGCACCAGGAGGAAACCTAGGCAGACATGGCGAGAATGTGCAAACTCCACATAGGCAGCCACCTAGGGCTGAAATCAAGCCTGGGGTGCCTGGCACTGTGTGACAGCAGTGCTACTACTGAGCCATCAGACTTTAAGTTAAAATCAGGTCAAACATGATTTTATTAAATGGCTGAGCAGGATCAAAGGGCCAGGTGCCCTGCTCTTGTTCCGTGTTAGTATGTTCATAATTCCACTCTTAATCCATGTTTGAACTAAGGCTGTGATGAGATGAGAAGCCTATGCACTTGGATGCAAATATTAAACGTCAGTACTGTCATTTGCAATAAAGAATTGCATGCCAGAACATACAGATTCCTCTGAATCATTTATATAACTATTTTGGACAAAGGGACTGAAGATATGGCACTTAAATGACACAAAGATAAGGTACAAAGAGGACAATGGAGGCTACAAAGTGATATAGATTGGCTAAATGAGCAGGCGAAGAAATGGCAAAAAGAAAATAATGTAGAAAATGTGAATTTGTAATTTAGCGGAAGAATGAAAAAGAAACGTATTATCTAAGTGGTGAGGGATTCCAGAGTTTGGTGATGCAGAGGGATCTGGATGTCCTCATGCATGAATCACAAAAGGCTAGATTGTAGGCAGAGCATGTACTTGGGAATGCCAATAGAATGGAATCGTTATTGTGAGAGGAATCGGAATCGAACACTAAAGTACAGAAGTTCTGCTTCAATTTTACAGGGCACTGGTGAGACCATATCTGGAGTAACGTGTACTGTATTTGTCATCTTATTTAAGGAAGCTGTTCAGAACAGGTTAGTACTTGGAATGGGTGAGTTCTCTTATGAGGAATATTGGACAGGCTAGCCTTGTATCTGCTAGACTTTAGAAGAGTAAGAAGTGACTTGATTGAAAAGTAAAATCCTGAATGATCATGACATATGGACAGGTGTTTCCTCTTGTGAGAAAATGTAGAACTAGGACTCACTGTTTAAAGATCAGAGGTTGCTCATTTAAAACAGAGATGAGGTGAATTTTCTTGTCTTGTAGGGTCATGAGCCTTTGGAACTCTCTTCCGAAAAGGTGATGGAAACAGAGTCTTATAATATTTTGAATGTAGAGGCAGATGGATGCTTGTTATTGCAAGGGGTGGGGATAGAGGTGAAAGGTTGTCAAGGGTAGGTGGGAATGTGGTTTTCTGATCTAATCAACTATGATCTTATCAAATGGCGCAGCGTGCTCGCCTGGCCAGCCAGTTCAGAGTCAGTCCCCTGAACTGAGGAGATTCTAAATCCTCTGTTTATATTGGTCAGCTAGGGCTCACTGATTAGTCCAGGTTAACAACTCCAATCAAGGAATTTGTAGTCAAAAAGTCCGCCAGGTTCCAATCACTACAAGTGGCCTTTTCCTGCTCCTTGTTCATTTATAAATGTACCCATTCTCAATGGAACATAGGAATTAGGAATGGGAGTAGGCAGTTCAGCTCTTCGAGCCCACGCCACCATTTAACATGATCGTGGCTGATCTTATTATGTTCTCAACACTCTTCTGACCTGCTCCCTAAAGCCCTTTATCCTGCTTTTCATCAGAAAAACATCTATTTCTTTCTTGAATCTGTTGATTGATTCTGCCTCCACTGCACTCTGTGGCAGTGAGATCCACAGATTCACAACCCTCTGAGAGAAGTAGGTCCTCCACGTCTCAGTTTTGAACCTACATCTATATCACTCTATATCTAGGACCTCTTGTTTGAGACCATCTCACAAGGAGGAACATTTGTTCAATGTCCACCTTATCAATCACCTTTAGCATTTTACATACCTCAGTCAGATCCCCCCTCATTCTTCTGAACTCCAGTGAGCGCAAGCCCAAGCTATTCAACCACTCCTCATACGACAGCCCTTTCATTTCTGGAACCAATCTGACAAACCTCCCTGAACTGCCTCCGGTGCCACCGCACTCTTCCTCAAGTAAGGAGACCAAAACAGGGCACAGTACTCCAATGCCTTTTATAATTGTAACAAAACTTCTTTACTTTTATAATCCAGTCCTTTTGCAATGAATGCTGGGATTCCATTTGCCTTCCTTAATATATGCTGCACCTGCTTACCCGCTTGCTGCCATTCATGCACAAGGACACCTCTGATCCCTGTGCACTGACACACTTTGAATCTGCTTCACATTTAAATAATAATTTGCTCTGTTATTTTTCTGGCCAAAATGGACAACCTTGCAATTATCCATGTTAAACGCCATCTGTCAGATTCTGGCCCATTTTCCTAGCCTATCAATATCCATCTGTAAACTCTTTAATCTCCTCATCACTGCCTGCTTTCCCGCCTATTTAGTGTGAATTTTATTATGTTACATTCTGTCCCTGCTTGCAGATCATTTATATAGATTGCAAATAGTTGAGGTCCGAGAACTGAACCCTGAAGGATCCCACTAGATACAGTTTACCATCCAGAGGAGGACCCATTTATCCCGACCCTCTACTTTCGGTCAGTCAGCCACTACTCTACCCTTAACACTCACGGGATCTGACCTTCTGGATCGGACTTTTATGTGGCACCTTGTCAAATGCCTTCAGGAAGTCCAGATATACCATATCCACTGGATGCCCATTATCCACCATGATGATTACATCCTAAAACAACTTCAGCAAGTTTGCCAAGTATGACTTGTCCTTCATGAAACTGTGCTGACACGCATGAATTGAGCTTTGCTTTTCCATGTGTTCATTTAACTCCTACTTTATGATTGACTCTGTAGCAACTTCCCCACTACAGAGTTCAAAACTAACTGGTTTGTAGTTTCCCACTTTTTGCCTTTCTCCTTTTTTGAATAAGGGTGCCATATTAGCATGTTTCCAGTCCATTGGCACTTCTCCAGAATTGAGGGAATTTTGGAATATTATAACTAACGCATCCACTATCTCTGCTGCCAAGTCCTTTAATACCCTAGAGCACAGGCCTTTAGGCCTGGGGGATTTACCTGCCTTTAATCTCATCAGTTTACTTAATACCTTATCCCTGGTTATAGTAATTCCACTAAGTTCTTCTGTAGTAACTGAATTTTTTAGGAAGAAATCATCTTCTGCTATGAAACAGAGACAAAATATTGATTTAGTACCACTGCTATTTCCGAGTTTTCCATTATTACCTCGCCATTTTTGAGTCGACCTTTGCTTTCACAAATCTCTTCCCTTTTATATATACTTATTGAAGCTTTTGGTATCAGTCCTTATGCTTTCTGTTAGTTTCCTTTTCGTACTTCATCTAAGCTCTTTTGATTTTGTTCATAGTAACCCTTTGCTGATGTTATGGATACAAGCATATCAGTGCACAACATGTGACGAAAGTATTTGTCAGTATCATCGGCTAGAAAGGTTGAGAGGGTGATCCATCTCAATCTCCGGCTGATATTCTCAGCGTCCCAGGTACCAGACTTCATTCTGGTTTTCTTTCTTTTTCTTATCCCGTCACTACTGCTTCAGAGCAGTTGTGCTTATTTGTCCCCACAGCACCCGTGTTGTGTGTGTGTGTGTGGGTGCAGCGACTCAGTGAAGACACCATGTGTAAAAGGCTTTATTCAATAGTTCCACCATCAGGAGAACACTCATGTGACCAGGGAACCAGTAACAAGCAAAGCCTAATAAGGGCAATGCTTATGTGAAAAACAAAGTGAACGGGGATAGGTAGAAAATAAATCAAAATAGGGGAAATAAAGCACTCCGCGGTGCCCACCTCTCTCTAAAGGCATTGAGAGCATTGGTGGACGCTGCGTGCTCCCTCTCCAAGGACACCCAGGCTCGAACATAGCCGCGGAACCGGGTCAGGCAGTCGGCTGAAATGGCCCGCTGCCTGTACCTGTTTATAGCCAGCCTGGCTAGGCCCAGGAGCAGATCCCCTAGCAGATCCCCCTGACCTGCCGGCACGCCTCTGCACCAAGTGCCCGAGGACCAGGAGCGCAGGGCTGAAGCGTAACCAAAAACAGAACAAAAGGTTCTTTAGGTAACTAAAAAGGGAGTGTAAACACCCACAACCAATATACACATGATCCACGGACCCCACAGCGCTGCAAAACAAGCAGTTGGGCTGAAATTTGATGCATGTAATTTGATTCAATCTACATGGTATCAAGAAATCATTGAAGGCACTAGAGACTGCAGAGGCTATGGACTCAAAAAAACTCCAACAATCCAGCAATGAAAATCAGTATTAATCATGTCCTGAATCATTCTGTTCCAGAAAGCTGCAGCCTTGCCATGGGAAGGATGTTATTAAATTTTAGAGGGTGCAGAAAAGATTTGCAAAGATGTTACTACGTCTGGAGGGTTTGAGTTACAAGGAGAGGCTGGATAAGCTGAGACTTCTTTCATTCGAGCATAGGAAGTTGACCTTTATAGAGGTTTGTAAAATCGTAAGGGGCATATATGGGTGAATAGCAAAGGTTTTTTCCTAAGGGTAGGGGAGTTCAAAGCTAGAGGACATAATTTTAAGGTAAAAGGAGAAAGATTCAAAAGGGACCCGAGGTACCGCGTTTTCACACAGAGGGTGTTTCGTATGTGGAATGAACTGCCAGAGGAAGTGGTAAATGCAGGTACAGTCACATTGTTTAAAAGGCATGTGGATGGGTATATAAACAGGAAGGATTTAGAGGGATATGGGCCAAACGCAGGCAAATGGGACTAGCTTAGTTTGAGAAACTTAGTCAGCGTGGACAAGTCGGACTGAAGGGGCTGTTTCCATGCTGTATGACTCTATCACCCTACTATTAACACAAGCATCTGTCCTGCAATGTTGGACATTACTCAGATCCTGTCCATATAAAGTGAGAGAAATTCAATTTGGGTAATTAACACCTTGTTCTAAATTTTTAATCAACCTGTTTTGGTGTCTTATGATATAACTCTGTGGCAGTAAGGACTTGAACCCAAGCCTTCCTGGCCCAAAGGTAGAGTCATTTTCAATGACCTCGAGACCCTTTCCTCGTGGTGTACTCTGAATTATCAATAAAGTGATATAAATTATTAGACTTTGAGGCTGTAAAGTGCCTAAGTGGAACATCTGGTGTTGTTACTTGTTGATACATCTAACTCTCACGCTAATATTTCTGTCCTGAGCCTGCCTTAGTGTTCTAATTCAGCACAAGTTTGAGTAACTTTATAGCCTTGAGATGTCAACATTAAATTCAGTACTTTCAGAATCTGACCGCGTTATATGTTTTTATATTCTCTTCTCTTTCTCCCTGCCACCTCACTCATAGCTTTGTCTTATTTGTGTCTTATTTCCTTTGTTCTTAATTTTGAGGATGCCCATTCCCTCCCTTTCATGTTTTAATTTACATTCATTTTATATCTCCTTTACGTGAGAAGAAGGGTCATTGGCCTTGAAGCATTTTTGTCTTCCCAAATGCTGCCAGACCTGCTGAGTTTCTCCAGCATTTTCTGAATTTGTTTGTACTACATCTCTTTTCTTTCCCTCCATTGTTGACAAGCCTTTTGGCTTTTGCACTAGGCATCTGCCTCTGTCAACAGTGCACAAAAAAAAATTCCAATACTTTTCATTTCCAAAGAAGAATCTTATCAGACTTGTAATGTTAACTCTGTTTCTCTCTCCCCAAAATGCTGCGAGACATACTGAGTTTCTCCAGCATTCTCAGTGTTCATTTCATCAAGGTGTTGCCTGAGCTGGAGCATTTCCACTATGAAGAGAGTCTAGGTAGGCTAGGAGTTGTTTTCCTTAAAGCAGAGAAAGCTAAAGGCAGACCTGATTGAAGTGAGCAAAATTATAAGGATAGATGGCAAGAAAAGAATTCCTTAGTAGAGGGATCAATAACTAAGAGCCTTAAGGTTAAGGGCAGGAGGTTTAATGAGAAAAAGATTTTCATCAGAGGGTGGTGGGTATCTGGAATTTGCCGTCTGAAAGGATGGCAAAGGTGGGAACTATTAGGACATTCAGAGTTCTTTAGATGGTATTTGAAATGCCATACCAAATAAGGCTACAGGCCAAGTTTTGGAAAATGGGACAATAGTGGATAGGTGCTTGATGACTACACCAGGCGTATAAATACAGTAGCTACAAGAGCTGATCAGAGACCAGAATTTCCATGGCAAGTAAAACACTTCTGGTCATCCCAAAGCCTGTTAAACCCTTTATAAGACTTAAGTCTGGAGTATGGTGGAATACACCCCATTTGTCTGGAGAGCAGCTTCAGCAAAACTCAAGAAGCTCAACACCGTACAGAACAGAGCAACCCAACTGATTCGCGCCACATAATTGACACCACATCCACAAGCATCCATTGCTTCCACCTTCAAAAGCAGCAATGTATACCATCCATAAGATGCACTGCTGAAATTCACCGAGGCTCCTTAGATGGCAGTTTCCAAACTCACAACTACTTCCATCTAGAAGCTCAAGGGCAGCAGGTTGACAGGAACACCCTACAAACCACTAACCATCCTGACTTGGAAATATATTCCCTTTCCTTGTGTGCCACTGGGTCAAAATCTTGAAATTTACTGTCTAACATTGTGGGTCTACCTGCAGAACATGGACACCAACAGTTCAAGACGGGAGCTCACCATCACCTTCTCCAATGAAATTAAGAATGGGCAACAATGCTAGCCTTGCCAGGAATGTTTATGTTCCATGAAAAAATAAAAACTATTTGCTTTTGTATTTTTATAGATTATCTGTCACTCCTCTATTTATGTTTTAATTTCAGAGATATAAAAGAGGAGGATTTGCAGTTGGCAAACTGAAACCAAGCATCACATCAGAATCTGACAGAGTTGCTTCATTTAATGTAACCTGATCCTCCTCAGCTTTTGAACATAGAAAAAAAATGCTCCATTCACAGTGGAGAGAAACCATTCACGTGTTCCGTGTGTGGACAAGGCTGCAATGAATCGTCTGCCCTGTCAAGACACAAATGCATGAACACTGGGGAGAAACTGTTGAAGTGTGGCGACTGTGGGAAGGGATTCAATCAAAATTGAAAATACGTCAGTGCTGCCACACTGGGCAAAGGCTGTTCACCTGTTCCAAATGGCAGAAGACCTTCACTTGGTTATCCAACTTGCTGAGATACTAAAAAGCTCACATTGAAGAGAAACCGTTCATGTATTCGAAGTGCAGGAAGGGATGCAGTCAGTTATCCAACCTGCTGATACACCAGAGTGGGTTCACACCGATGAGGGAGCTTTTAAATGTCCAGAATGTGAGAAATACTTTAAACATTCCTAGCAACTGATGTACTATGAATGTGTTCACACTGATGCGAAACCATTCAAGTATTCTCACTGTGAGATTGCGTTCAGGGCATCATCTGAAATCACTGTACATCTACGAATCACACGGGAGAGAGGCCATTCACTGGCTCCAAATGAGAAGGGATTCACTCCTTGTAAAACTTTCTGAGGTGAATTCACAGTGAAAACAGGCCATTTACATGTTCTGAGCGTGTGAAAGGCTGCACTCATTTATCCGCACTGTTGGTACACTGGCGAGTTCACACTGACAAGAGACCTTTTAAAGTCCAGAGTGTGGGAAGTGCTTCAAACATTCGCAAGAACTGATGACCCATTAATGTGTTCTCATGACGAGTGACTGTTCATGTGTTCTTGCCTTTGGGACTAGGTTCAAGCAATCATCTGACCTCACTGTATATCAGCGCACTCACGCTGGGGAGAGGCAGTTACCTGCTCCGAGTATGCAAATTGAGTCAATTGAATGTGCACCCTTCTGAGATACCAGCGAGTTCACACTGGGGAGAAACCACTCAGTTGCTCAGAATATGGGAAAAGATTTGTTCATCTTCCCTCCTGAGACATCAGTAAGGTCACAAGAAATTACACTGGCTGGACTCTTGCAGTTAATCACGTCACAGACAGAAGTATGAATATTAGGACCTGTTTTTGCTCTTCTTAATAATCTCCAGACCAAATATAAGTATTTGTATTTTGGATAAAATTTAATTTAATCTACTTTATGTCATACAATTTCTTCATATCTCTCACACGTTAATTTCTTTTGAAGGGTTCTCCCTCTCTCTCTCCATCCCCTCCACCCTTGCCTCTGACAACAAGTGCAAGGAGCTCACGGAGCCTCTTTATTGCTAAGATTGAAACAACCCGATCAACTGCCCTGCTGTTTCTCACCCCTCCACTAGTTCACTAAACTGAAATGCCCCTGAATATCCACCTTATCTAAGTCCTACACTCCCCTCTTCCCCCATCCAGCCTCCTTAGGCACCTGCAAATTCATAATGAACAGGGAGAGATTCAAACGCTTGCAGTTCCCTTGTAAGGAGCTTGCTTAGATTGCACCTGTGTGCAGTTCTGGTCTCCTTAACTCAGGAAATATATTATTGCCATACAGTAAGTGCAGTGAAAAGACTTGTTCCTGGGATAGCACATGGGATTGGGTGAAGTGTGTTGAGATGGATACAAAACCGGTTGGCAGAGAGGAAACAAAGTGTAGGAATTAATGTGTCCTTTTCAAATTGGCAGGCAGTAACTAGTCGGGTGCCTCATGGGTTGGTGCTTGGACCCCAGAAATTCACAATAAAGGTCAATGATTTGGATGAGGAAACAAAATGTAACATCTCAAAGTTTGTAGATGATACAAAGTTGTGTGAGAGGGTGGACTGTGACAAGGATGCAGAGATCCTTTAGCATGATCTGGATAGGTTGGGTGATTATTTTTCTTCTTTATTCGTTCATGGGATGTGGGCGTCTCTGCCCATACCTAATTGCCCAGAGGGCAGTTAAGAGTCAACCACATTGCTGTGGATCTGGAGTCACATGTAGACCAGGTAAGGATGGTAGTTTCCTTCCCTGAAGGGCATTAGTGAACCACATGGGATTTTCCGACGATCGCTTCGTAGTTATCATTAGATTCTTAATTCCAGATATTTATTGAATTCGAATTCCACCATCTGCCATGGCAGGATTTGAACTCAGGTCCCCAGAACATTTACTGGGTCTCTGGATTAACCATCCAGCGATAATATCACTAGGCCATCACCTCCCCCTTGAGTGGGCAAATGCAAGATTTTTCACTTTGGAAGAAGGCTGATTACTACCTGAGTGGCTGTAAGTTGGAAGAGGGGAGTGTGCAGCGGGACCTGGGTGTCCGTGTGCACCAGTCACTGAAGGTAAGCATGCAGGTGCAGTAGGCGGTAAAGAAGGTAAATGGTATGTTGGCCTTCATTGCGAGAGGTTTTGAGTTCAGGAGCAGGGATGTGTTGCTGCAGTTATACAGGGCCTTGGTGAGGACACACCTAGAATATTGTGCGCAGTTTTGGTCTCCTTTTCCAAGGAAGGATGCTCTTGCTCTTGAGGGAGTGCAGCGAAGGTTTACCAGGCTGGATTCCAGGGATGACAGGATTGACATTAGGAGAGATTGACGAGGTTAGGATTGTTTTCATGGGAGATCAGATGAATGAGGGAGGAATCTCATAGAGATTTTTTAAATTCTTACAGGACTAGACAGGGTAGATACAGGGAGGATGTTTCCAATCGGGGGTGTGTCCAGAACCAGGGATCACAATCTGAGGATTCAGGGTAGATGACTTAGGACAGAGACAAGGAGACAATTCTTCACCCAAAGAGTGTTGGGCCTGTGGAATTCATTACCACAGGAAGTAGGTAATGCCAAAACATTGAATGTATTCAAGAGCCAGCTAGATATAGCACTTAGGGCAAATGGGATTAAAGGTTATGGGGAGAAAGCAGGACTAGGTTATTGAGTCGGATGATCAGTCATGCTCGAGATGAATGGCAAAGCAGGCTGAAAGGGCTGAATGGCCTCCTCCTGCTCCTATCTTCCTTTTTTCTATGAATGTCGTATGAAGAGGTTTAAAAGTAGAAATGAGCTGATGATACACCAGTGAATTCATACTGGGGAGAAGCCATTCATCTGTGCTTTGTGTGGAATAGGATTCACTCAGTCATCACAGCTCATTAAATATCAACTCATGCATACTGAAGGGAGACTGATTCAATATTCTGACTGAAGGAAGAGCTTTAAAAGCACAACTAATCTGCTGAGGCACCAACCCACTCACACTGGATAGAAACCATTCATTTGCACCGCGTGACACGAGAGTTTTGCTCCGTTAACTACAATCATTTCACACTTTTCATTTTTTAATTCATTTGTGGGATGTGGACACCGCTGGCTGCCCAGCATTTATAGCACATCCCTAGTTGCCCTTGATAAGGTGGTGGTGAGCTGCCTTCTTGAACTGCCATTGTCTTTCTCGGTGCCTAGGTCAATGCCAGGTGGTCTGTTCAGTTTCGTTTCTTCGAGACTTTGTAGCGACTGGTACAACTGAATGGCTTGCTGGACCATTTCAGAGGGCAATTGAGAGTCAACCACATTGCTGTGGGTCTGGAGCCACATGTAGGCCAGACCAGGTGAGGATGGCAAATTTCCTTCCCTGAAGGACTTGAGTGAATCAGATGGTTTTTTTTCCTGACAATGCTTTCATGGTCAATCAGTGGATTCTTAATTCCAGATTTTTTTTTTTATTGAATGCACATTCAACCATCTGCTATGGCACGATTGGAACTCAGGTTCCCAGGCCATTAGCTAAACTTCTGGATTAGTAGTCTGGTGCCAATACCAGAAGGCCATGGCCTACCCACGTTCACAGTAGCCAAGAAAAAGAGACCATTAAATATTCTGACTGAGAAGACAAACAAAAACAATGGAATCGGCTGAAACATGAGTCACACACTGGGCAGAGACAGTTCACACCACCACAACACAGTAAATATTTTTATTCGCTCTGATACAAGACTGTTCAAGTTTTCAGATGTTGAAAAGAGATTTAAGTGCACAAGAAAACTGCAGCAACCGGACACTGGCACTGGGGACTGTTCATCTGCTTCATGTGTGGGAAGTGATTGAATCTGTCTTCCAGCTTCTAAACTGATGAAACACCAGCCTGTCTCCCTGGGGAGACACCGTTCCCCTGCTGCATGTAGGGGGAGTGATTGAATAGAACATAGAACAGTACAACACAGGAACAGGCCTTTAACCCATCGTATCTATGCTGGCCATGATGCTATTCTAAACCAATCCTATCTTTTTGCACATGGTCCATATCCCTCTATTCTCTACCTGTACATGCCTCTTAAAACTTTGCTATCTTGTCTGCTTCTACCGCCACCTCTAGCAGCACGTTCCAGGCCCCAAATACCTTCTGTGTAAAAAATGTTCTTGCAAATTTCCTTTAAACTTCTCTCACTCACCTTAAACCTATGACCCAAGTATTTGACGTTTCCACCCTGGGAAAGAGACTCTGACTATCTACCCTATCCATACCTCTCATAATTTTGTATACTTCTATCAGGTTGCCCTTCAGCCTCTGATGCTGTAGTGAAATCAATCCAAGTTTGTACAACCTCTCCTTATAGCTCATACCAGGCAACATCTTGGTAAACTGAGTGCCTCCACATCCCTCTTCCAAATGGGGTTCAACATGCAGGAGAACTGATTAATTAGCCAAAGGGCTTAGTATATAGTAATCAGAAGATTTTATTAGCCATGTTTGACCTCATACAATAAGACATCATGGAATCCAGAGTCAATGTTGACGACAAGGCAATTGTCTCCCAACACTGTCATCACATTTGCTGGGACTGATGTACCAGTATGTCAGGATATACCCAGAGATGGTGATGAGTGTGACTATCAGCTCGCCTGAATTAAACTCCACTTGCTATTTCTTTGCCCAATTCTGTCACCTATCTATTTCCTGCTCTATCCTTTGGCAATCCTCCTCACTATTTGCAGCTTCCCTGATCTTTGTCATCTGCAGACTTACTAATCAGGCCACCCAGATTCTCTTCCAAAATCATTTCAGTATATTACAAACAACAGGGGCCCTGTGGAACACCACTGGTTGCAGATCTCCCTGTGACTGGACTAAAGCTTAATATTAGGAAACACATGAAATAAATCAGTACATGTCAAACAGTGTTCAAGTCCTTGACTTTTCTGTAGGAAGAAGAGATTGATTCAGTTTGGGACCTTGTCTTCTGTCTTCAGGAAGATTGATGTTTGTGAAACATCTTTCACCATATCGAGATGTCCCAATGTGCTTTGCAGAAAGTACACATCTGTTTAAAGTGTCATCACTGTTGTAATGTAGGAAATGTGGCAGTGAAATACTGCACAAAGGGAAAAAATCAAGATCAGTTAATGTGAGATAACAAGCATGGGGCTGGATGAGCACAGCAGGTCAAGCAGCATCATAGGAGCAGGAAAACTCGACGTTTCGGGCCTAAACCCTTCTGATGAAGGGTTTAGGCCCGAAAC
>JAHRHZ010000130.1:2302364-2324521 GCA_024137785.1 Ginglymostoma cirratum
ATATCATTTCTGATGAAGGGTCTAGGCCCGAAACGTCAAGCTTTCCTGCTCCTATGATGCTGCTTGGCCTGCTGTGTTCATCCAGCCCCACGCCTTGTTATCTCGGATTCTCCAGCATCTGCAGTACCTTTTATCTCTCATAGGAGCAGGGGATGGGTTTAGATATGGGCCAAATGCTGGCAAATGAGACTAGGTCAGATTGGGATGTCTAGTTGGTGCGGACAAGTTGGACTGAAGGATCTGTTTCCGTGCTGTATGAGTCTCTGGCTCTACGGTGACATGTTTTTGTCTTTATGTGTGTGTGTGAGTGTACATTATGGATGATTGTGTGTTCATCCATGTGTTTATTAGTGTGTGTGAGACAGTAACTCACTAATTGATGTGTTTTAGTTTGTGTATGTGAGTGTTTACATTGCTGTATGATGTGCGTGTGTGTGCGTGTGAGAGAGAGAGGGAGAGAGAGAGAGACAGACAGCGAGAGTGGGTGTGGGGATGTGCCTTAGTCTTGTTGTGTGTTGTCAGTTGCTCACCTGGGCAAGTTGCTGCATCAGGACACAGACTGCATTTGCTCTCTCCCTGTGTAAACTTTCCCTTTCTCTGTGTATGTGTGTGTGTCTCTCTCTCTCTCCTTGACCTTCCATTCCACTCTTTACAGCCGACATGTTAAGAGATAAAACACAGAAATTTAACATGCTGGTGCAGCCAACAGTTAGGATGACAAATGGTGGGTGAGCAGATCTTACCAGGGATTGGAGTGACATGGTAAGGAAAAGGCATCTAACTTTTGTAACTCTGCACTGAAAAATTAAAATTGATGTGGGATCAATTCCATTTGTTGAAAACAGTTTCAAACTTGTACGACACTTGACATGTAGAAGTCAATTAACTACACGATTTTAGTGATTTCTCACTTGCCTGGATTGAAATACATCCCCCACTATTTTTCCCATTCACAGAAGACACTAATATCCTTTGATAATTTCAGTAACACACTGCTTACTGTGCTGCCTATCTGGCTTGTCTCATTCATTTTCAACCCCGTGTAAATACAGTGAAACCAACAAACGCCAGTTCCACCCAAGAGCTTTGTTTAATCGCAGATACATGTTTTCTTTTATTTTTAGACAACACACAATTTGAACTCACAGCAGGTCAGTGCGGTATTGGATAAACACAATTTTGGGATAAGCCTAGCCTCACAAGATTCAAATTCTACGACAAATTATGAACAAGGCCGCACACCTACAATTCAGTGACTGAGCTACTGCAGTTTCTGTGTAATTGAGTCTTTCAGATATTTGAAGCTTGCAAAAGAAGCCAGACATTGCTGAAATGTTACATTGTCTCAGGCATTTACTGTAGATAGCCTTAGAATTCCAGACCTAAACTAAAGCCTTCCCTGTTTCTGCATTTGGTTTCACATTGAATGTCGCAGTCATAACTATATTCATATAGTTCATTTTGTTCTCCTCAATCTAACATCCAAAAAGCATTAGTTTATATCTTGTATTGATGAATGGATGATTTATTGTCACTGTACTGAACAGCTTTCAGTTCTCTCCATAACCCGGCGCCATTTTGATCGTTTAAGAATAAGAGCAAATGAAAAGATATAACTTAAAGAGAAGTCCAACTATGCACGAGTTCTGAGCCAGCTTTGCCAGATCCTCAAGCGCTTTCTTTTGCCACTGCCCGCACGAGGCACACCAACATCAGAGACTATCACCGCGGTCAATATTGACATGCTGCCCTTCCTGCCACCGCCAAAGCCTAACCCAGTCAACATTGAGGTTGCCATTCCTCAGGTGCCATTTTGCCTTGCTGGGCCTACCTCACTGATGTCATCTCAGGGCTTGCTCCCTACCACGGTGGACTCGCTCTCTTTCCCCACAAGTTTCATCACCATCTATGCCTGGAGGAGCCAACTCTGTTGCCACCAATGCCACACATGCTCGGGAGGCCAGGCCTACTCATGCCCTGCCAAAGATGCCAAGAAAGTCTTTAAAAGAGAAAAATAAAGAAAAAGAGCAAAAGTAAAAAGGGAAAAAAGAAGAAACGAAAAAGGCAGGCGGAAGCAGACAAGCGCTGGACCAGGACCTCGAATGCAGTTCTACGACTCTGCCGCCATCTTGTCTGCTGTGTTTGCCGTATTTTGTTGTATGTTATCAGCAGGAGGCCAAGAGACATAGAAAGCGGGAGGTGTTTTTTAACCTGCAAAGCTAGATGAATGATTCCAAATGAATCAGTTCAACATTTTAGGTTTGTTCACTGCGACCATCTGATGTTAGCACAGCAGTAACATTGACCCTCAATAGGAAAACGTAAGAAAGCGTGGCATAATCAGAATAGTTTAAAATATTAAACACTGGTCCTATGCTAGCATCTAAGATTCTCTGACCCATAACTCACACCTCTCCCCCCACCCAGACACAGAGGACTGGGCAAATTCTGGAGTTATTTGCTGAGGTTATCTCTCGGGATTTTCTGGCTGTCAGTGTGACTCCCAGATTAAACTCTCTCTTGCTTTCTTTCTGTCTTTTTATTGCAGCCATTTCAAGGTTGACTTTCTAACTTTGATTTCTTATCCCCTTGCTGGATATCTCAATAGAGTTTGAGAATTTAAAATATTGATTCACACAATGGCCCCTTAAAGCCCCGTTCGACACAGCAGATTGAAGAACA
This sequence comes from Ginglymostoma cirratum, assembly GCA_024137785.1. NCBI lineage: Eukaryota > Metazoa > Chordata > Chondrichthyes > Orectolobiformes > Ginglymostomatidae > Ginglymostoma > Ginglymostoma cirratum. The sequence continues at coordinate 2,305,047 of JAHRHZ010000130.1, forward strand.
TGTGGATTTTGCACAGAATGTTGTCAGGGGAATATTCAGTGAGGTTCTGAACTCATGTGTTGAGACTGAAATTTCTATATTTGTCCGTGTGTGTGTGCGTTTGTGCCAGACTGTGTTGCTGACTGTGAATGAGCATATCTGTGTGTATGAGAGAGAGAGAGACCATGTCTGTGTGTCCATCTGAGTTTACACTTTTAGTGTCAATGATCCCATGATATGGAGGTGCTGGTGTTGGACTGGGCTGGACAAGGGGAGAAATCATATGACACCAGGTTATTGTGCAACAGGTTTATTTGCAAACACGAGCTTTCGGAGCCTCGCTCCTTCTTCAGGTGTTAGTGAGAGAGGCAGTATCAGGCACAGAATTCCTAAATAAAAGATCAAAGGTTCACACCATTGATGAGGATGTACTAAATAAATCTAAGATGCTGTTAAACCTTTAATCAGTTTGAAGGGTTTAATTGATTTATATATATATAAATCCCCGAATTCCTTTCAAGTCATGTTGATTCCATAATGTAACAACTAAGTCTCTCTCCCTTTCACACACATGAAAACTCACACACACACTTATACACGTACGCACTAACACACACACTCCAAAGAACACATGCAAGTAAACAGATGCTCACACAAACATGCTAACACACATATGCTCACACACAGACACACACACTCTCACACACAATCACATACAAACACTCTCATGCATGCATACACTTACATTTACACACCTGCACACACACACATACACAAGCACAGAAATAGGCCCTTTCGCCCATCACGTTTGCACTGGTCAAAAACAGCCACCTATTATAATCCTTCCAGCAGTTGGCCCGTAGCCCTCTATGCCTTGGCATCACAAGTGTACATCTGAAAACTTTGTAAATATTAAGATGGTTTCTGCTTCTTCTAGCCTTGCAGGCAGATAGTTCCAGATTCCTATCACCCTCTGGGTGAAAAAGCTTTTACTCCCTGTAAAGTCTAATGATGCAGCACTTCCTTCTCAAGCAGTGTAACTTGTTGTTTCAATGAGGGTTAACTCCGTGAGGTTCTGACATTGGAAGCATTGCTTCATCACACTGGTGGCTTGCCAAGTGTCTCTCTTGGTGTCTCTCTTTCTCTGATATGTTATCTTCACATTGTTGGTAGGTGGTGGGAAGTGGTGAGGATCATAGATCATAGAATCCCTACAGTGTGGAAACAGGCCATTCAGCCCAACAAGTCCACACTGCCCCTCACAGCATCCAACCCAGGGCCATCCTCATAACCCACCTAATCTGCACATCTTTGAACACTGCTGGCAATTTAGCGTGGCGAATCCACTTAGCTTGTACATCTTTGGACTGTGGGAGGAAACCAGAGCACCTGGAAGAAACCCACACAGACACAGGGAGAATGTGCAAACTCCACACAGACAGTCACTTGAGGGTGGAATTGAACCTGGTTCTCTGGTGCTGTGAGGCAGCAGTGCTAACCACTGAGCCACTGTACCACCCACTATGGTTTACTAAAAGCAGTTAAAAATGCTTTGTACATGAAGCCAGGTACGTGTCCAAGCACCAGACCCCAATTTCTGATGCAGCAATATCAGATAGTCAGAACGCATATTTCAGAGTTGCTTTTGGCACATCAACTTCTGGATTGCGGGTCCAAAATGCTCCTGCTGCCCAGATTAATAGAATGTGTGTGAAACACACTCACTGAGAGTCATCCCAAATGACCCTGAGCTGCAGGGTTGCAGAGAATCAAAGAGAGAAATAAGGGTTAAACATGGGCCATTGTTTCTCAGTCACTGGCTATGTCGCAGACACTGTGGACAAATCTGGAGCCTGCAAGATTTTTGTCCTATGTCTACCCAACCTTTCCTTTTAAAATCATTGATTGCTTCTCATCCCACTGCCCTCATAGGGAACAAGTTCCTGGTCACTACTCAGAGCAGAACACAGTTCATGTGCACATCCTGACTGCGAAGCTTGCATCCAGTAGGGTCCTGCAGGGGTCCAAGTTGGGACTCTTGCTGTTTGTGGTTTGTATAAACTATTTAGACTTGAATATAGGAGGGTTGATCAGTAAGTTCGCAGATGATACAAAAATTGGTGGGTGGTAAATGGTGAAGAGGACAGCTTTAAATTATAAGAGGGTATAGACAGACTGGTCAGATTGATCAATGGCAAATGGAATTCAATCAGGATAAATATGAGGTAATGCACTTGAGCAGCACTAAGGAAGCAAAGGAACAGTAGGTCCCTGGGAAGCACTGAGGATCAGAGGGACCTTGGTGCGCATGTAACACTAGCTCCTTAAGGTATCAGGACGGTGGATGAAGTGATGAAGATGGTATTGTTATACTTGCCCATATTAGCTGGGGCATTGAGTTTAAGAGCAGGGAGGTTATTCTGGAACTGTATAAGACATTAGTTAGGCCACAGCCAGAGTATTGTGTGCCATTCTGGAATTCACATTATAGGGGGGGATGTGATAGCACTGGAGACGATGCAGAGGAGATTTACCAGGATGTTGCCTTATATGTAGAGTTTCAGTTATGATTAGAGATTGGAAAGACTGGAGTTGTTTTTCTTGGAGCAGAGCAGTTTGAGAGGGCACATGACTGAGGTGTATATAATAAGAGAGGCATAGGCAAAGTAGACAGGAAGTAACTTTTTCCCTTAATGAAGCAATCAATGATGAGGGGGCATATATTTAAGCTAAAGGGCAGACTTTTTGAGGAGATGTAAAGAAAGCTTTTTCACACAGCGGATGGTGGGAATCTGGAACTCGCTGCCTGTCAGGATGGTAGAGGCAAAAATCTTTACAACATTTAAGAAATATTTAGATATGCACTTGTGATGGCAAGGTGTACAAGAAGCCATGTGCTGGAAAATGGGATTAGAATTGTTAGGTGATTCTTTTGATTGACATGGATGTGTTGGGCAGAAGGGCCTTTTTCTCTGCTGTTGATCTTGATGGCTCTATGATCTTGCACATCCTGCCTTAGGTCTGAAATCTTTGCCATTGAAACATTCAGCTTTCTTTTACTGTCTGATTTAACCCTGTCATATTAACAACTGAGGATAAATCACAGAATCCCTACAGTGTGGAAACAGGCCCTTTGGCCCAACATGTCCACACTGAATCTCAGACCATCCCACCCAGACCCATCCCCCTATAACCCACCTAATCTACACCTCCCTGAACACTATGGGCAATTTTGTGTGGCCAATCCGCCTAACCTGCACATCTTTGGACTGTGGGAGGAAACCGGAGCACCTGGAAGAAGCCCACACAGACACAGGGAGAATGTGCAAACTCCACACAGACAGTTGCCTGAGGGTGGAAGTGAACCCAGGTCCCTGGTGCTGTGAGGCAGCAGTGCTAGCCACTGAGCCACCAAGCCACCCTATGTTCTTGTATATGAATCTCAGATCTCCCGTTAATCGTTTTTGTTTCAAGGACAGCAACACCAGCTTCTTCAACTAAACCGTGGAGCTAAAATTTATTGTTAACACAACTGCTGGCCTGGGGAGCTTCTCATCACAGCACGGTGGCTCAGTGGTTAGCATGTGTGCCCCACAGTACCAGGGACCTGGGTTCAATTCCATCCTTGGGCCACTGTCTGTGTGGAGTTTGCACATTCTCCCCGTGTTACGTGGGTTTTCTCCCACAGTCGCTAGGTGGATTGGCAATGCTAAATTGCCTGTAGTGTTCAGGGATGCCTATATTAGGGGGATGGTTCTGGGTGGGATGCTCTGAGGGTTGGTGTGGACTTGTTGGACTGGAGGGCCTGTTTCCACACTGTATGGATTCTGTGAGATATTATATGTACATAGTTATAGATATCCATATATTTGATTTATTGTTGTTGACACATGTACCTAAATACAGTGAAAAGTTCTATTTTGTGGGCAGTACAGGCAGGTACTCCCTGCAGAACAAACAAGGACACACAGATCGTAGGGTGGTTGAACAGAATGAAGCATACAATGTTATGGCTGCACAGGAAGTGCACAAAAGCAAGATCAGCCGTAGCTCTGAAATTTGAGATGTCCATTCAGAAGTCTAATAACAGCGGGGAGGAAGCTGTTCTTGAACCTGTTGGTACGTGTGTTTAAGCTTTTTTATCTTCTGCCTAACAGACGAGGTTGGAATAGAGTATAACTGGGGGAATGGAAGGGCTCTTTGATGATGTTGGCTGCCCTTCTGCAGCAACAAGAAGTGTAGATGGAGTCAATGGATGGGAGTTAGCTTGCGTGATGTGAGCAATGCTGATGTAGATATTTGCATAATCTCTTCACACTGTCAGTCCCAAAATTCCTGTTCAAACCGCTGTTGCGATGAACCAACTGTCCACTGGAGGAACAAATTGTCATTTTTTTAATAAGCACTTGACAGCCTTCCAGATTCAACTTGGAATTCAACAATTTCAAACCAAAGCTTCCACCCTTGTTCCGTTTCCTGTTTCATTGCAACTTTTGTCTCATTTTCCTCTTGTTTTTCTTTCATCTGTTCTGCATTCTGCCAGTTGCACCTGATCCGGACACAACATTGGTTCCTTTACTCAGAGATAGTAAGAACTGCCATTGCTGAAAGAAGGGTCTGAAGAAGCGTCCCAACCCAAAACATCAGCTTTCTGCTCCTCTGATGCTGCCTGGCCTGCGGTGTTCCTCCAGCTCCACACTGTGTTATCTATTGGTTCCTTTACTTATCCTTTTATTTGCCCGACTTTGCATCACTAACTCTGCAGTCTTTTAATCTTTTCTGTCCTTCAGTGTTTTTTAGGAAGGTCAAGGGAGTCATCTACAGTAGAACTGTAATGAAAAACAAGACAGTTATTTAATAACCTGACAGCACATGAGCATGCAGCACTAAGTGAGCATTATCTATTGGAGGCTGACATTCGATCGCATGGCTTGGTTTTCACTTTAAGTAAGACCAAATGGATGGACTGAGCTATAATCTGACCATGTTAATTTCAGATTAACTATTAACAAGCAAAACAATTCAGGAAACAATCAGAGAAACTCCAAGGAGTCTTTCGTATCTAATGCAGTCCCTATCGAGAAAGGGCCACCTTCAGTTTCTTTACTTGTTCCGTTCACATTTTCTTCTGTTTTTCACTATCTTTTATTTAATTCATTAACCTCTCCTGTCTTCCACCCTAACACAGAGCTTCTTTTTCATTCATTCCTCCTCTCCCGCGTTTCTGCCTCTGTATTTGTTTGATATCAGTTCAATCTCTTACTTTTCCCTTTTCATGCAGACAGTCATTGAGCTGAAACATTAACACTGTTTCTCTCTCAAATGATGCTATTGAAGCTGCTGAGTATACCAAACATTTTGTGGTTGTAAAGTTATGAGTTCTGTACAAATCACAAAAGAGACTGTGACAAAACTATAAGACAGATGAATTCACTGACACAAGGAATGAGGAAGAAAGACTGTGGTTAATAAGTAGCTTTCAGTTTTACTGGACATTACGTTTGATGTTCTCATTATTATGGTTATAGGCATTTTCAGTGCTGTGCTGGTATGAATAGCCAGTTGGGAAATGTTGATCTGTTGCAGATTTTGAGTTGCCTCAATGAACTGGCATTGAAATGGAATCAGTTCTGGGAGTGTTTGTGTTGGAAGAAATGGTTCTGAAAGTGTTCATGTTGGGAGAAACAAGATGATCTTTCGTGAGAGTTGGAAATGTATTAATAATAAAAATGGGTATCTGAACTGCACTGATGCACACAAAGGAACACAAAGAGACATGTCACTGAGAGCGACAGAGCCTGAAGAGAGAGAAAGTTAGGATGTCACCAACTTGGCTGAGTCTCTGTTCCATTTTTGAAGCAAATGTCCAGAATTTGACTGTTTAACAGGAATGCAAAACAAGGAACAGTGCTTATTCTCTGCAACTGATACTGAACTTTGGAGGCATAGAATGATAAAAAAAACCCACAGAAATGCAGATTAAGACAGTCAGCAGGCTTTGGAGGTTAGTGAGAAGATCCCAAAAGATTGGAGTTGTTGGTTGGTTCGCCAAGCTGACTGGTTTTCATGCAAACATTTCATCTCACTTCGAGGTGACATCATCAGTGCTGTGTAGCATCTGTTGAAGCGCAGTTGTTCTGTCCCGCTCTGAATTTATATAGTCTGGTCGGTCATGATGGGTAGTCCTGTTTCTGGTTTTGTAACATAATGGTATGTATATGGGGTCTATTTCAGCATGTTTGTTTATTGCTTCGGTGGTTGAAAACCAGGCCTCCAGGAATTCTCGTGCTTGTCTTTGCTCGTCTTAGTATTGTAACCTTCTCCCAGGTAAACTGATGTCCTTCTATGTCAGAGGGTATTGATATGAGGGACAGTTGGTCATGCTATTTTGCTGCGAGTTGGTGTTCATGTATTCTGGTGGCGAGTTTTAACCATTCAGTTTAACCACACAAATAGTAATGTTGGGCAGATAGTATCATCGGCATTTACTGTAGAATGATTTGATTTGGTTTATTACTGTCATATGTACCAAGATACAGTGAGAAATACTGTTTTGTGTGCTATCCAGACAAACCATACCCTACATAAGTACAGCAGGTTAATCGAACAGAATGCATAATATAGTGTTACAGCTACAGTGTCGGTACCGAGAAAGATCAACTCTAATATATGAGAGGTGGGTTCAAAAGTCTAATAAGAGGAAGGGAGAAGCTGCCTTGAATCTGCCCATATGTGTTTCCAAACTTTTGTATCTTCTGCCCGGTGAAAGTACACGGTGGACAGTATCAACGGGAGTGGGCGGGGTGGGCGGTCGTTCCTGCACTTCTGAGGAAGGGTCACCGGACCCAAAACGTTAACTCTGATTTTTTTTTCTTCACAGATGCTGCCAGACCTGCTGAGCTTTTCCAGCAACTTCTGTTTTTGTTCCTGATTTACAGCATCCACAGTTCTTTCGGTTTTGATTTAGTGCTGAAGGTGGAGCTGGTCAAGAGCGTCAAGTTCCTGGGAGTGATGATCATCGATGATCTGTCCTGGTCCACCCACATCAACGCAGTGGTCAAGATAGCACAACAATGTCTTTACTTCCTCAGGGGGTGAAGGAAATTCGGCATGTCCACAAGGACGCTGACTAATTTTTATAGATGCACTGTAGAAAGCATCCTATCTGGATGCAACAGTGTGGTATGTGAACAGCTCTTCCCCAAACCACATGAAACTACAGAAGGTCATGAACACAGCCCAGTCCATCACACAAACCAGCCTTCCATCCAATGAGTCCACCTATACTTCCCACTGCCTCAGGAAAGCAACCAACATAATCAAAGACCCTTCCCACCCTGGTTATACTGTCTTTCAGTTGGCCAGAAGATATAAAAATTTGAATACACGTACGAACAGATTCAAGAACAACTTCTTCCCCTCTGTTATCAGACTTTTGAATGGACCTCTCAATGTTAACATAGAACATAGAATACTACAGCACAGGAACAGGCCCTTTGGCCCACAATGTTGTGCCGGACACAACGCTCATACCTTCTAACCCGGGAAACATCTTGGTAAACATCTTCTGCATCCTCTCCAAAGCCTCCACATCCTTCCCGTAATGTTGTGACTAGAACTGAATACAACATTCTAAGTGTGGCCTAACTAAAGTCTTAGGAAGCTGCAACATGCCATCCTGACACTTGTACTTAACTCCCTGACCAATAAAGGCAAGCCTGTGGTATGCCTTCTCTACCACCCCATCTACTTCTGTGGCCACTTTCAGGGAGCTATGGACTTGAACCCCAAGATCCTGCTGTACATCAATTCTGTTCAGAGTCCTGCCATTATCTGTATACTTTTCCTTAACATTTGATCTCCCAATGTGCAGCTCCTCACACTTACCCGGATTAAACTCCATCTGCCATTTCTCTGCCCAGATCTGCAACTGATCTATATCCTGCTGTGTCCTTTGACAACCTTCTACATTATCTCCAAATCCAACAATTTTGTATTATCTGCAAACTTACTAATGCTCCCATCTACATTTTCATCTAAGTCATTTATATATATCACAAGCAGCAGAGATCCCAATACAGATGCCTGCAGAACACCACTAGTCACAGACCTCCAGCAAGAAATACACCCTCCAACCACTACTCTCTGTGGCTACACAAGTAAATCACATGACACCAGTTTATAGTCCAACAGGTCTATTTAAAAACACAAGCTTTCGGAGTCATACTCCTTCTTCAGGTGTTAGTGAGAGAGGTAGTATCAGACACAGAATTTATAAGTAAAAGATCAAAGGGTCACACCATTGATGAGGCTGTACTAAACAAGCCTAAGATGCTGTTAAATCTTTAATCAGTTAGAAGGTTTTAATTGATTAATATGTATATGTAAATCCCCGAATTCCTTTGAAGTCACTGTCCTGAGAAAACTAAAGGTTTTATCAGTGTAAAGAAGAGACGACATTTTAGGTCAGACAATGTATGTTAGGTGTGAGGCCTTGTTTAGAATCTGTTTGTGTTTTAGTTTGGAGTCAGACTAGTTTTATTTCTAAAGTAGGAATTCATAAAACGCCACATTGACTGACTGTCTATAAATTATATTCTTTTTGAACAAAATAGAATGTGTCTGCAAATACATATCCACCCCATAGATTCACGCATGCGCTCTTGTGTGTGTGTTGTGTGTGTGCGAGACGGGGGAGAGAGAGTGTGTGTGAGGGAAAGAGAGAGTGTGTTTGTATGGTTGTATGTGTGGGAGAGAGAGTGTATGGGGGAGGAGAGAGACAGTATGTGTGTGCACGTGTGTGTGTGTGTGTGTGTGGGTATGAGAGAGGATCAGTGTTAGACTGTGTGAATGTGTGTGTGTGAGAGAGAGAGAGAGACAGTGTGTGTACGAGAGAGGATCTGTGTGAGTGTGTGTTTGTGTGTGTGGGGAGAGAATGACTGTGTGAGAGAGAGAGGGAGAGTGTGTGTGTGTGTGGGGGCGTACAGAGAGAGTGTATGTGTGGAAGAGTGTGTATGTGTGGGGAGAGAGAGAAAAAGAGTGTGTGTGTGGGAGTGTGTTTATGTGTGGGAGAGTGTGTGTGGTAGAGATAGAGAGCGTGTGTGTATGTATGTGTGGGAGAGAGAGTGTGTGTGGGGGGGAGACAGAATGTGTGTGTCTGTGTGTGTGAGAGACGGGGGAGAGAGAGAGTGTGTGTCAGGATGTGTGTGTGATTGTATGTGTGGGAGAGACAGAGTGAATTCACAACCTCCCTAATTATCCAGGGGTCCCTTTCCTCGCCATCCTTGTCCTTCCTCCTTATCGGAACATGCCGGTCTTGAACTCGGATCAGTGGGTCTTTAAACCATTCCCATATGTCAAATGTGGACTTGCCCATAACAGCTCCTCCCAATTAACACACCCTAGCTCCTGCCTAAAACTGCTGTAATTTTGCCCCAATTTAGTACCTTCCCATGAAGCCCTGGCTTATCCTTTCTCATAGCCATCTTAAAACTTAAAGGAGTTATGATCACTCTTTCTAAAATGCTCTCGCAGTGAAAGGTCAGTCACCCGGCTGGACTTATTAGCCGATATAAGGTCCAGTATGGCCCCTCCTCTAGTTGGACTATCCACACACTGTTTCAAGAAATCCTCTTGGATGCACTTAACAAATTCTGCCCACTCTAAGCCCAAAGGGAGTCCCAGTCAGTACTGGGTAAGTTAAAGTCACCCACTGTGACAACTCTGTTGTGGTGGCATCTTTCCATAACCTGCCTACATTTCTGTTCCTCAATGTCTCAGTTGCTGTTGAGGGTCTGATGGTATAATCCTATCAGAGTGATTGCACCCATCTTATTTTTAAGCTGTACCCATATTTCCTCAGTGGATGAGCCCTCCAGTATGTCCTTTCTGAGTGCAAATATGACATTGTCCCTGATTAGTAATGCAACTCCACCTCCTTTACCTCCCTCTCTATCTTGTCTAAAACAACAAAACCCTGGAACATTGAGCAGCCAGTCCTGTCCCTCTCTCAACCAAGTCTCTATAATGGCCTCAACATCATAGTCCCATGTACTGATCCAGGCTCTAAGCTCATCTGCCTTACTTATAATATTCCTTACATTGAAATAAACACACTTCAGTCCATTAGCACCATCATGGTTATTTACCTGTCTCTGCCTGTCCTTCTTTTCTGATTTACTAGTCCTAACATCTACCTTCCCCTCAATTCCTCCACTTGCTGACCTGCTGCTCTGGTTCCCAGCCCCCTGCCACTCTAGTTTAAACCCTCCCGAGAAGCACTAAGGAACCTCTCTGTGAGGATATCAATTCCCTCTAGCTTAGGTGCAACCCGTCCCTCTTGTACAGGTCACCCCGCCTCTGAAGAAGTCCCAATGATCCAAGAACCTGAAACCCTGCCCCCTGCACCAGCTCCTTACCCACACATTCATCTGTCCTATCTCTCTATTCCTTGCCTCATTGGCATGTGGCACTGCTTGAGGTCCTGCTTTTCAGCCTCTTTCCTAACTACCTGCACTCACTCCGCAGGATCATATCTTATCTTTCTATCTATGCCGTTGGTATCAATGTGCTCAATGGCTGCTCACTCTCCCCCTTAACAATTTCATGCAACCGCTCAAGGATGTCCTTGACCCTGGCACCAGGGAGGCAACACACCTTCTTGGAGTCTCAAATGCGGCCACAGAAACACCGGTCTGTGCCCCTAACTAGCAAGTGTCCTACCACTATCACTCACTTGGACTTTGCCCGATCCTGATCTACAACACTGCTAGTTGTGATGCCACAGGTCTAGCTGCTCCTGTTATACTCCCCAATCCCCACCCAACCAACAGTATCAGTTAATTCTGGTTTCTGTCTCTGCACTTTCAGAGCTTTGTTCTGCTATCCTGATGCACTTTGCATGGTACAATCTGCCTGTATAGCATGCAAAACAACATGTTTCACTGAATCTCGGTACATGTGATAGCAATAAATCAATTTTCCACAAAAATAAACATAGGCTACATGGATGGAGGTACAACTGGGAGTGCAGTTCCACAGTCTTTATTGACAGGTTCCCTTGAGGTGCTTCTTTCAGTAACAAGAAAGTTGCTTCTCGGCCTTGCTTTCAATGGATGCTTCCATTGTTTGGCAAGAGGGGGAGACAATCAGGATGATGTCTCAAGGAAGTATTGAGGTCATTGGCTGCTTAGGAACCAGCTTTAGGGACTGAGAGAGTGGTACTGGGAGGGAGACAGAGTGTGAAGTTCTTATTTTAGGGATAGGGAAAAAGAATGAGAAATCTGATTTGGTGAATGGTGGGTAAGATTGAGTAATTTGTTCCTAGTTTATTGTTTGGGGTCGGTAAGTTTCACAGTGGCAGGAGAACTTGGCCCCATGGAATGTTCCTCATGCAATATGTGGGAAATCGGGGACAATTCCAGTATCCACGATGACCCACGTATGCAGGAAGTGTGTTCAGCTGCAGCTCCTGATTGGATAGACTGGCTGGAACTATGAATGGACTCACTACAGAGCATCCGTGATGCTGAGGACATTGTGGAAAGCACATTTAGCGAGCTCGTCACACCACAAGTAAGGGTTGCACAGGCAGAAGTGCATCAGGTGACCACCAGGAAGACAAGTCAGCATGGGCAGGCAGTGCAGGAGTCCCCCTGTGGCCGTCTCCTCTTGAATAGATAACCGTGTTCCATACTGTTGGCGGGGGGGGAATGGCCTGTCAAGGGAAAGCAGCAACAGCCAAGTTTGTGGCACCACAGTTGGCTCTGCTGCACAGCAGAAGAGTAGAAATTAATGTTTTAGGGAGTGTTTAAGTGGTAAAGGACTCAATTGTCAGGTGATCTGACAGGCGGTTCTGCATCCACAAGCAAGACTTTCGACTGGTATTTGCCTCCCTGGTACCAGGGTTAAGGAAGTCTCAGAGTGGCTGCAGGGTATTCTGAAGGGGAAGGATGAACAGCCAGCAGTCATGCCACATGTTGATACCATCAATATGGGTTAAAAAAAGAAATGAGGTCCTGCAACAGAAATTTAGACAGTTAGGAAGTAGATTAAAGAGGAGGACTACTAAAGTTGTAATGTCCAGATTACTTCCAATGCCACGCAGTACTGAGTATAGGGATAGGAATCTAGCCTAAATGAACATGTGGCTAAAAGAATGGTGTCAGACAGAGGAGTTTATGTGTTTGGATAATTGGGACAATTTCTGGAGTACGTGGGACCTGTTCAAGCTTGGACGGGTTGTGTCTGAATCGGAAATTGGGCCTAAATCCCTGCTTATGCCGTTGGCGAACATTTAAACTAATTTGGCAGGGGGATGGGGCACAGAATGGATGTAAAATTGGGAGTAAGGTTCATTCAGATATAGAAGGAATGCTGGAAGAGTCCAGCAAGTGGAGGAGAAATGGGCATTATAAGGCACATAAAATGACTGGAAATTGTATGCATCTGAAGGCAAGGAGGCTGACTGGTAAGATGATGAACTCAGAGCGGGGATCAGCATGTGGGAATATGATATTGTTGCAACCACCGAGACATGGTCGAAGGAAAGGCAGAACTCACAGCTCAACATTCCACGTTAAAGATGTTTCAGGCATGATGGTGTAGTGGGGGGTTGGAACGTGGGTTAGGTGGGGGCATGATTGATGAAGAAGACCATCACTGCAATAATGAGGAGAGAATGTCCTAGAAGGCTCTTCTTGAGGCCATCTGGGTAGAGTTTAGAAGTCTAAAAGAAAGGTGATCACTTTGGTGGGATTATACTGCAGGCCTCCCAATAGTCAAAGGGAGATTGAGGAGCAGATACGTAAGCAAATCACAGAGAACTTTGACAGAATAGGGTTATAGTTGTAGGGGATTTCAAATTTGCTAACATTAACTGGAATCACCTCAGTGTGAATGATACTTGAATAGGAAGGGCTTAGAGGCATATAGGCCAGATGCTGGCAAATGGGACTAGATTAATTTAGGAAATCTGGTTAGCATGGACAAGTTGGACCAAAAGGTCTGTTTCCACACTGTACAAATCTATGACTCTATAATTAAATGTGCTGGAATTTTTATAATGCATCCAGGAGCGGTTTTTGTGCCAGTACATGGATAGTCCTTCTATGGATTTAATGGGGCAGTGCTAGACCTAATCCTAGGGATGAAGCTGGTCAAGTAGTTAAAGAATCAGTGGGTGAATATTTTGGGACAGATCATCATAAAATCCTTAAAGTGTAGAAACAGGCCCTTCAGCTCAACAAGTGCACACTGACCCTCAGAGCATCCCACCCAGACCCATCCCTCTATAACCCACCTAATCTACACATTCCTGAACACTATGAGCAATTTAGCATAGTCAATCCACCTAGCCTGCACATCTTTGGACTGTGGGAGGAAAGCAGCGCACCCAGAAGAACCCCACGCAGACACAGGGAGAATGTGCTAACTCCACACAGTCACCTGAGAGTGGAATTGAACCCGGGTTCCTGGTGCTGTGAGGCAGCAGTGCTAACCACTGAGCCACCATGCCACTTAAGGCAGGTGAGACTCCTTTGAGCCCGAAGTGCTGGGAGCGCTGCTCCTTCGTCAGGTTATGGAGCAGTGCTCCAAAAGCTTGTGACTTCAAATTAACCTGTTGGGCTACAACCTGGTGTTGTGTGACTTCTGACTTTGTCCACCTCAGTCCAACACTGACACCTCCACATCATGGCTACATCTGGAAAGTGAGAAACTTTTCAAAGTAGTAGCAAGAGAGTTCAGGGCCAGCATGTTTCTCTAAGAGTGAAGGCAAGGGCAGTGAGACCAGGAAATACTGGATGTGAACGGATATTGAGAGTTTGATAAAGAAAAAAGAAGGAAGGATATGTTAAGTACAGAGCATTAAAAACGAGGGAGGCCCTCAGAAGTATAGAAAGTGTAGGGATGCTTAAAAAATTAATTGAGGAGGCAAAGATGAGCCACAAAATATCTTTGGCAGATAGGATTTAAAAAAAAAACCCAAGGCATTTTATAAGAATATTAATTGGAAAAGGATTACCATGCGAAGAGTGGAGCCTATTAGAGATCAAAGAAGCAATCTTTGTGGAGCCAGAGGATGTGAGTGAGGTCTTAACTGCATATTTCTCACCTGTATTCACAAAGGATAAAGACATTGTCACTGGAGATTTCAGTTAGGATGGTGATGTTCTACAGCATGCTGATTAATAAGGAAGAGACATTAAATGTTTTAGCGGGCATAAGTGTGTGAACCCCAGGGCCTGATGAGATGTATCCCAGGCAGCAATGGGAGGCAAGAGAGGAGATTGCTAGGGTTCTGGTTGAGATATTTAATATTTTGCTGGCCACAGGTGAAATGATCGTGAAATTCTTGGAAAAAATTCAGAGAGACAAGATTAATCAACACTTGGGTAAACAGGGATTGATGGGGATAGTCAGCATGGATTTGTTGGAGGGAGATCCTGCCTGACTTTTTCGAAAAGTTAATTAAATACCTTGATGAGGGTAGTGCAGTTGATGTGGTTTACATGGACCTCAGTAAGGCCTTTGACAAGGTCACATACGAAAAGCTAGTCCAAATGGTAGAGCCCATGGGATCCAAGGTAAATTGGAAAACTGGAAAGGGTGATGCTGTAGAGTTTATTTTTGATTGGAAGCCTGGGACCTTTGCTGTTTGTTATGTACATTATCAACTTGGATGTGAATGTAGAAGATAGAATTAGTAAATTTGCAGATGACACAAAAATTGATTATGTTGATGAAAGCAAGGAGGTTGGTCTCAGACTACAGTCTGATATTGATCTGCTGGTAAATTGGGCAGAGAAATGGCAGATGGAATTTAATTCTGATATGCTTGAGGTGATACGTTTTGGGAGTTCTGATAAGGAAAGGATTTACACAATGCATGCTAAGTCCCTTAAGAGTACTGAGGAACAAAGGATCCTCGGTGTTCAAGTCCATAGATCCCTGAAGGTTTCAACAAATATAGGGTGATGAAGAAAGCACACAGGATGCTTGCCTTCATTAGCTGGGACATAGAATATGGGAGCAGGGAAGTCTTGTCACAACTTTATAGGGCATTAAAGATAACAAGGTGTAGAGCTGGATGAACACAGCAGGGTAAGCAGCATCAGAGGAGCAGGAAGGCTGACGTTTCGAGCCTAGACCCTTCTTCAGAAAATTAGCTAAATTATCTAGGCATTAGCTAGATCACAGATGGAATACTGTGTGCAGTTCTGGCTCGCCACTCTATTGGAAAGGTGTAATTGCACTGAAAAGGATGCAGAGGAGATTCACCAGATGTTGCCTGGAATAAAAAGTCTCAGTTATGAGGAGAGATTGGTTAGTCTGGGTTTGTTTGCCATGGAGCACAGGAGGCTGCAAGGAGATCTGATTGAAGTATACAAAATTATAAGAGGCGTATAGAGAGAGAGATGTAGGAATCTTTTTCGTCATGGCAGATATCTAAGACCAAAGGGCATAAGTGAGAAGTATACATTTTAGAGGGGATCTGAGGAAATTTGTTTCTCACCCAGAGTATAGTAGAAATAAGGAGTGAACTGCCTGAGAGGTCGATAGAGGCAGGTACTCTCACAACATTTCAGAAGCATCAGGATAAGCACTTAGAATGCCAGGGCGTGGTAGGCTATGGACCAATTGCAGGTAAATAGGATTAGTATAGTTTTGTGGTTGGTGGTTAGCATTGATATGGTGGATCAAAGGGCCTGTTCCTATGCTCTATGATTCTACTTTCATGGCCACTGGATATGACTCCAGCTGAGGGACAGTGTTGCCCCCGATTCCCATTGACTCCAGTTTTGCTTCTCCTTGATTCTGCATTCAGTCAAATGTGGCCTTGATGTCAAGGGCTGTCCCTCTCAACTCACCTCTACGATTCAGCTGTTTTGTCCATGTTTGAAATAAGAATGTAATGAGGTCTGGAGCTGAGTAGCCCTGGCAGAACCCAAACTGGGCATCACTGAGCAGGTTATTGTTGAGTAAGTGCTGCTTGATAGCACCATTGATGACACCTTCCATCACTTACTGTTGATCGAGAGTAGATTGATGGGGTGGTAACTGTCCAAGTTGGAATTGTCCTACATTTTGTGTACAGGACATACCTGGTCAATTTTCCATTGTTGAGCAGATCCAGTGATGTAGCTGTACTGGAACAGCTTAGCTAGGCATATGGCATGTTCTCCAGCAAAATTCTTCAACATTAATGCTAGAATGTTGAGATGGCCCATAGCCCTTGCAGTATCCAGTGTCTCCCACACGTGGAGGGGATTGAATTGGCTCAAGGCGAGGAGCTGTGCTGCTGGGACCTCTGGAGGGGGCTGAGACGGATCATTCACTCAGCACTTCTGGCTGAAGATTTTTGTGAATGCTTCAGCCATAGCTTTTGTATAAATTTGCTGGGCTCTCCCAGTGAGGACATGGATGTTTGGGGGAACCTCCTCCCATAGTGCATTGCTTAATTGTCCACCACCATTCAGAAGAGATTGTGACAGGACTGCAGGCCTCAGATCTGATCTGTTGATTGTGATTGCTTAGTTCTGTCTGTCACTGAATTCTTATGCTGTTTGGAATGCAAGCAGTCCAGTATTGTCACTTTACCAGGATGACACATCATTTTTAGTTATACTTGTGCTGCTCCGGTATGCCCACCTGCACTCTTACAGGGTTTGGATGTGTGGGGGATGCTCTTTGCAGGGTCAATGCAGACTCAATGGGCCAAATAACCTCTTTGCACACTGTAGGGATTCTAAGATTCTACACAACTTGTATCGTAATTGAGGGAGACCTGATTGCACACTGAGTTGGATGAATCTGTATAAACGTGTAGATGGAAAAAGTCAATATTCCTGCGAAGTATCTTTTCCACTATTCACACATCCGAGGGCTATGCTTCACAGCAGCTTCCAAAGACAGCCGTGCAGCTTGGAGGGATCATTGGACACAGTTTTTCCCGGCCCTGCCCTCAACTTACCCCGAATCAACATCCATCCTCACCACCGTTCTCACTAGGGGTCTGACAGCCACAACAACCAAAGGGAGTGAGAAGAAAAGCCGGGGGAACCTCAGGAGTAGGTTGGCTCAGTGCTGACTGAAAGAGAGGGAAGCAGCAGATTAGACCGTCTCAATTTTAGTGACAACAATGTTGGAGGTGAGGAAATGAGACGGGGAGAGAGCCACCCCTTGAAAAGGAGCAATTTGTGTGAGAGGAACTAAAAAGGCAAACAAATTCTGTGCGTAAGACAAAGATCATTTATTTGACACACAGAGTATTAACACCCATGACTGAGTTTATTAACATCAATGGCCACAGACCCCAATGAACATGGTTTAGGCCTGGATGTGACAGACAGCAAAATCCAATCACTGCATTTACTGGTGAACTCGCTGGTGTGTCAGCAGGTTACACAAACGAGCAAATCTCTTCTCACACACGTTGCAGGTAAATGGCTTTTCCCCAGTGTGTACTCGCTGGTGTGTCAGCATGTTGGATGACTGAGCGAATCCTTTCCCACACTCGGGGCACGTGAATGGCTTCTCTCCAGTGTGAACGCGCTGGTGATTCATCAGGGTGGATGAAGTAGTGAACCCTTTCCCACACTCCGGACAAGCAAATGGTTTCTCCCCAGTGTGAACTCGCTGGTGTGCTAGCATATTGGATAACTGACTGAATGCTTTCCCACATACTGAGCAGGTGAACGGCCTCTCGCCAGTGTGAACTCGCTGGTGGTTCAGCAGGGTGCACAAGGTTGTGAATCCCTTCCCACACTTGGAGCAAGTGAATGGTCTCTCCCCATTGTGAACTCGCTGGTGTCTCAGCAGGGTGCACGACCGAGTGAATCCCCTCCCACACTTGGAGCATGTAAATGGCCTCTCTCCAGTGTGAATCCGTTGGTGATTGAGCAGATGGGATGACTCGGTGAACCCCTTCCCACATTTGGAGCAGGTGAATGGCCTCTCCCCAGTGTGAATTCGCTGGTGTCTGAGCAGAGTAGATAACTGAGTAAAGCCCTGTCTACACTCAGGACAAGTGAATGGCTTTTCCCCGGTGTGAATTCGCTGGTGTGTCAACATGTTTGATAACTGAGTAAACCCCTTCCCACACTCAGTGCAGGTGAATGGTCTCTCCCCAGTGTGAACGCGTTGGTGTCTCAGCAGGTCAGAAGACTGAGTGAACCCTTTACCACACTCAGGGCAGGTGAATGGTTTCTCTCCAGTGTGACTGCGCCGATGTGTTTCCAGGTCAGACGGGTAATTGAATCCCTTTCCACAATCCCCACATTTCAACAGTTTCGCCCTGTTGTGAATGCACTGGTGATCCAACAGGCCAGACTGCTCACAAAAGCCTTGCCCACACACCAAACATGTGTACGGTTTCTCTTCACTTTGAACCGTGCTTTTTACTTCCATGATCAAAGGGCAATGACATTAAGTCCCTGATGAATCAAGCAACTCTGACAGGTCTTGATTTGACGTTTGGTTTAAGTTTCCTGTCTGTAAGTCCTCCTTTCCCAATTCTCTGCAAAATTAATTGAAGATATGAAAATGAGGGATGGAAGCTGACGATTGTTATAAAAACCCAACTTTATAGTAACAACCTTCAGTGAAGGGAACCTGCCACCTAGTCAGGACTACACAAGACTCTGGTTTCCACAGAACAGAGTTCAGTGTGGCATGGTGGCTCAGTGGTTAGCACTGCTGCCTCTCAGTGGCAGGGACCTAGATTCGATTCCAGACTTGGGTGATTGCTTGCGTGGAGGTTGCACATTCTCCCCGTGTCTGCGCGGGTTTCCTCCCACAGTCCAAAGATGTGCAGGCCAGGTGATTGGCCACGGTAAAATGTGGGGTTACAGGGATAGGATGGGGGCCTGTGTCTGGGTGGGACCCTCTTTGGACAGTCAGTGTGGACTGAATGGCCACTTTCTCAACTGTAGGAATTATATCATCCTGGTGGAGGAGTAGGAAAAGGACTTCAAGTGGAACTCAACTAGAGTGGTAAGCACTGCTGCCTCACAATGCCAGGGAAACAGGTTCAATTCTGGCCTCGGGCGACTGTCTGCGTGAGTTTCCTCCCACAGTCCAAAGATGTCCAGGGTAGGTGGATTGGCTATGCTAAATTGCCCATAGTGCCCAGGGATATTGAGGTTAGGTGGGTTTGACATAGGAAATGCAGGGGTAGGGGAATGGGTCTGGGTGGGATGCTCTTTGAAGGGGCAGTGTGGACTTGTTGGGTCTAATGGCCTGTTCCCACACTGTCCAGGAAGGAGAGAGAAGTGTTGGAGATGGTCCAGGTGAACTTCAGGTTTGGGTGGAAGGTGATGGTGAAGTGGATGAACTGTTTGAGCTCCTCGTGGGAGCACGAGGCGGCGCCGATACAGTCATCAATGAAACGGAGGAAGAGGTGGGGTTCAGGGCCAGTGTAGGTACGGAAGAGGTAAAAGGTACTGCAGATGCTGGAGAATCCGAGATAACAAGCATGGGGCTGGATGAACACAGCA
>JAHRHZ010000130.1:2324921-2354536 GCA_024137785.1 Ginglymostoma cirratum
CCCTTCATCAGAAAATCATTTTCTGATGAAGGGTTTAGGCCCGAAACGTCAAGTTTTCCTGCTCCTATGATGCTGCTTGACCTGCTGTGTTCATCCAGCCCCATGCTTGTTATCTAGGTACGGAAGAGGGATTGTTCCATGTAACCTACAAAGAGGCAGGCATAGCTTGGGCCCATGCGGGTACCCATGGCCACCCCCTTTGTCTGTAGGAAGTGGGAGGAATTGAAAGAGAAGTTGTTGAAGGTGAGGACGAGTTCGGCTAAGTGGATAAGGGTGTCAGTGGAGGGGAACTGATCAGTTCTGCGGGACAGGAAGAAGCGGAGGGCCTTTAGGCCATCTGCATGGGGAATACAGGTGTATAGGGACTGGACGTCCATAGTGAAAATGAGGTGTTGGGGACCGGGGAATTGGAAGTTCTGGAGGAGGTGGAGGGCGTGTGTGGTGTCACGGACGTAGGTAGGGAGTTCCTGGACCTCTCTGTCTCCATTTCAGGTAACCACCTAGAAACCGATGTCCATTTCAAGCCCACTGACGCCCACAGCTACCTGGAATACACCTCCTCCTACCCACCTTCCTGTAAAAATGCCATCCCCTATTCCCAATTCCTTCGCCTCCGCCGCATCTGCTTCCAGGATGAGGCATTCCACTCCCGCACATCTCATATGTCCTGATTCTTCCAAGGACCGCAACCTCCCCCCCGCAGTGGTTGAGAACGCCCTCGACTGTGTCTGCCGCATTTCCCGCAACTCATCCCTCACACCCTGTCCCCGCCATAACAACCAAAAAAGAATCCCCCTCGTCCTCATGTACCACCCCACCAACCTCCGGATCCAACGCATCATCCTCCGACACTTCCGCCATCTGCAATCCGACCCCACCACCAAAGACATTTTTCCCTCACCACCCTTGTCTGCTTTCCGGAGGGACCACTCCCTCCGTGACTCCCTTGTCCGCTCCACACTCCCCTCCACCCCCACCACATCCGGCACTTTTCCCTGCAACCGCAGGAAGTGCTACACCTGCCCCCACACCTCCTCCCTCACCCCAATCCCAGGCCCCAAGAAGATTTTCCACATCAAGCAGATGTTCACCTGCACATCTGCCAATGTGGTATACTGCATCCACTGTACCTGTTGTGGCCTCCTCTACATCAGGGAAACCAAGCGGAGGCTTGGGGACTGCTTTGCAGAACACCTGCGCTCAGTTCGCATCAAACAACTACACCTCCCAGTCGTGAACCATTTCAACTGCCCCTCCCATTCCTCAGACGACATGTCCATCCTGGGCCTCCTGCAGTGCCACAATGATGCCACCCGAAGGCTGCAGGAACAGCAAATCATATTCAGCCTGGGAACCCTGCAGCCCAATGGTATCAATGTGGATTTCACAAGCTTCAAAATCTCCCCGCCCCCAACCGCATCCCAAAACCAGCCCAGCTCGTCCCCGCCTCCCTAACCTGTTCTTCCTCTCACCTATCCCCTCCTCCCACCTCAAACCCCACCCCCATCTCCTATCAACTAACCTCATCCCGCCCACTTGACCTGTCCGTCCTCCCTGGACTGACCTATCTCCTCCCTATCCCCCCCACCTACACTCACCTCTACTGGCTCCATCCCAGCCTCTTTGACTTGTCTGCCTCCTCTCCACCTATCCTCTCCTCTATCCATCCTCTATCCGCCTCCCCCTCTCTCCCTATTTATTTCAGAACCCTCTTCCCCTCCCCCATTTCTGATGAAGGGTCCAGGCCCGAAACGTCAAGCTTTCCTGCTCCTATGATGCTGCTTGGCCTGCTGTGTTCATCCTGCTCCACACCTTGTTATCTCGGATTCTCCAGCATCTGCAGTACCTATTATCTCCAAAGCTACACCTCTCATTGGTCAGACTATATTTGCAGCATTGTGCTCAGTTCTGGTCATCTTATTTCAGGAAGGATGTTAAAGCCCTGGAAAGATGGAAAGGAGATTTATGAGAATGATACCAAGAATGTTACATGCAAGGAATGATTAGCAAAAAATGGCTTTTTCTCCGTGGAGCAGAAAGTTTAAGAGGTGACCTTTTTGAGGTCTTCAAAATTAGGTACAATTTTGACAGGGTAAAGAAGGATATTCTGGTTCCGCTAGTTGGTATGTCAGTAACTAGGGGTCACTATATCAAAATTGTCGGCGAGACAACTTAGTGTGAGACAAGGAGAAACTTCTTTACTCGGAGAGTTGTTAGGATTAGGAATGCATTGCCTGGGAGAGTGGTAGCAGCAGATTCAATCGGCGGTTTCAACAGAGAGCTGGATACATATATGAAAGTTATGAATTTAGAGAGCTGTGGAGATAGGGCTGGAGAATGGGACCAGCTGGATAGCTCTTTCAGGAACCAGTGCAGAGACAATGGGTTGAATGGCCTCATTTTGTCCTGTAAAACTTATGATTCTTTGAATTCTGCGCTGCTTTTCCAAGAAGGTCCACATTGTCTTGCCTTCCTTGGCTGTGATGGAGTCGGTTAGCTTGATTGGCTGGGCGATTGGTGCGTGATGCAAAGTGAAACCAGCAGTATAGGTTCAGTAAAAACCGAAAGAACTGCAGATGCTGTAAATCAGGAACAAAAACAAAGTTGCTGGAAAAGCTCAGCAGGTCTGGCAGCATCTAAAGAAAAAAAAAAGTTAACGTTTCGGGTCCCACGACCTTTTCTCAGAATTGGAAGGGAGTTCTGAGGAAGGGTCACTGGACCTGAAACATAAATTGTGTTTTTTCCTTCACAGATGCTGCCAGACCTGCTCAGCTTTTTGAGCATAGGTTCAGTACCTATACAGTCTGAGGATACCATGAAAGACACTCCTTCCCAACCTCTCCCCTTGCTTGACGTGTTGTCACCCTGAGGTTAAACTACCACCGCTGATAACAAGGTGTAGAGCTGGATGAGCACAGCAGGCCAAGCAGCATCATAGAAGCAGGAAGGCTGACGTTTCGGGCCTTTCTGATGAAGGGTCTAGGCCTGAAATGTCAGCCTTCCTGCTCCTATGATGCTGCTTGGCCTGCTGTGTTCATCCAGCTCCACACCTTGTTGTCTCGGATTCTCCAGCATCTGCAGTTCCTACTATCTCTACCACCGGTGATAGCCTTCTTCACCTTCCACTACACCACCGGCAGTTCTCTGGGACTATGGCGACTTCACTTCACTAGAACTAGGAACATCCTCTAGGACTGCTCTGGGCGGGAATTTCAAATCTCTCGGGGCTTTTCCAATGACACTGATCTCAGAAATCTTTGCCAACAGACAAACCTTTTACCTTGCATGGTGAAGGGCCGATGATATTGAGGTGGTGGGGAATGCAGTCCTCTAACAGAGCTTGCAGGGATGTTTGGTTGCAATTGACAACCTGGAAACTGCTTCCCATTGAACGTGTTGCAAAAGGTGTGGACAGAAAGAGTCTCCCTCTTGGTCCAGGACAAAGTTCCGGCTCCAGCACCTACACAGCGCATGCTCCGCTCACACTCGAAGGTGAAATACTGCAGATGCTGGAGAACTGAAACAAAGACAGAGAATGCTGGAGAAACTCAGCACGTGTGGCACTATCTGTGGAAAGAGACATAGAGTTAAAATTTCGAGTCCTTCAATCGCACTGAATGGTTGGAGGACTAGCCTCTCCACATTGGTCCTCCAGCACCGCCCCCGCTTCCTATTGGTCCTCCGGCACCGCCCCCGCATCCTATTGGTCCTCCACCACCGGCACCCTCGCGGTTCCCATTGGTCCTACAGCATCCACCCCACCCTATTAGTCCACTGACACCAACACCCCCGCTTCCTATTGGTCTTCTAGCACCAGCACCACTTCCTATTGGAGATAATAGGAACTGCAGATGCTGGAGAATCCGAGTTGGCCCGAAACGTCAGGGTTTTCCTGCTCGGCCTGCTGCGTTCATCCAGCTCCACACCTTGTTATCTCCACTTCCTATTGGCCCTGTCAAGCCGTCGGGAACTCCAGGTTGGAGCATGCGCACTGTGGGTGATCACAACAAACAGATGTTAGTTTGTGATAGCCACAGGCACGCCGGAAAGGCTGAAGCCGAAGTCGGCGCTCGGCATATCGAGCTGGCGGGTAGGTTTTATAAAATGTCCCGTGAGGTCTTAATCTCCAAATAAGTATCTTTCGGTGCCATGTTTTAAGCAGACTGTGCAGCTATTTTCTCGGAAAGTAGCCTGGGCCTGTCGCCGCCATCTTGGTTCGGCGCAGCGGAGTGGGCGGGGCCAGGTCTCGGGTTCCAGGCGGCCCTCTGCTCTAGTGCGCATGCACGGACGTCCTGGGCCCAGGGAAGACGGCAATGTTGTGCTTGTGTGTCCTGGAGTGATAGGGATGGAGTCTAGAAACTCCTTTTACAGGGGATTGGGAGAATAGCATTTACACGCAGAACACTTACACACTGAGAGAAATGAGCAAGTACTGCTCTATTTCGGATTTGCCTCGCCTGACCATGCCTCTGTGGTTGTCTAACTTGCTCTGTTTTTAACAATGAGTGTATTTTTGCTATGTTCCACTGTTCCTTCTGCTGACATAGAACTAAATGGGGATAACAAGGTGTGGAGCTGGATGAACACAGCAGGCCAAGCAGCATTATAGGAGCAGGAAAGCTTGACGTTTCAGGCCTAGACCCTCCATCAGAAAATGTAATCATTTAGTGTGTTCATAGTAGTGTTCCTACATAGTAGTGATTAGTAGTACTAATCATAGTAGTGTTCCTGTTTATCTGCTACCATTGCCCTTTTAAATGGACTTTATGGTGAACTTGGAAGTTCCTGAATAGCAGTGCATCATGTAGAAGATACTGCTACTGAGCATCAGTGGTGGATAGAGTAGGTGTTTGTGAATGTAATGCCAACCAAGCAGGCTGCTTTGTCCTGGATGGTTTGCACCACTGTCCACATCCACACAATGTGCTTCCCAACTTTTATCAGCCCACAACAATTGTTTTGACAGCTTTAGTTCATTTCTCTTAATCTTCTAGGTTTATATTGGGTCAACATTCCGTGTAATTTATTCTGTATAATTCATTCTACATCTGTTTTCCCACCTCCATAGTCACCAGCAGATATTTGCCCATCCACAGTGACCTGTGGGAAAGGTGATGTTTGATCTCCATGAATCGGCGTAATTCCACAATATTAGTGGGGTGAGGAAACATAGGATTTTTGCCAAGGTGATGAGTGAACAGTGATATATGTCCAAGTCAACAATACGAATTTGCATTTCTATCATGGAGTCATACAGCACAGAAACCAACTTGTCTATGCTGATCAGGTTTCCTAAACTGGACTAGTCCCATTTGCCTGCATTTGGCCCATATCCCTCTGAACCTTTCCTATCTGTGTACCTGTCTAAATGATTTTTAAATGTTGGTCTTACCTCTACCACTTCCTCTGGCAGTTTGTTTCATATATGCACCACGTTCTGTGTAGAAAAAGTTGCCCTTTCAGGTCTCTTAAATCTTATCCCCTCTCACCTTAAAACTGTGCTCTCGGGAAAAACCTTGGCTATTCACTTTATCTATACCCCTGATGATTTTATAAGCCTCTTCAAGGTCACCCCTCAGCCTCCTATACTCCAGGGGCAAAAAACATCCCAGATTATCCTGCCTCTCCTTATAAATCAAAATGGAATATAATGTTAATACCATATCACAGGAACTCTGCAAAGCAGTGTCTGACACTGAGTGCAAGAACGTATCAGAGCAAATTACTAAAAATGTTGTTGGAGAGGTTACAGTGAGTATTTTCAAGGAAAGTGAGGTGGAAAGCTTTAAGGAGGAACTTCCAGAGCTTGGGGTCCAGGGAACTGAAAGAACAGCCATCTATGGTGGAGTTACATGATTGGTTTTGACTGGCACAGATGGCCAAAGAGCTGTTTTTTTGTGCTGTGAATCTCTGATTCTGATTTAAAATCAGGAATGTTCAAGCGGCTGGAATTCTGAGTGCAGAGATCTGAGTATTGTGGGGCTGGAGGGGATTAGAGAGATTGGGATGACCACAACTATGGAGGAAAACCTTCAAATGTAGGTGCTTCTCAAATGTGAACCCATAATGTGATGTGATGGGTGAAGAAGATTTGGTGTAAGGAAGCACACGGCAGCAGAATTTTAGATGAGCTCATGATGACTCGGAGGCTGAATGTCCAAGACTTGGAGTGTGTCATGTTCAGTTAAGTTTAGAGGTAGCAAAGGAGTAATGAAAGTCCCAGCAGCAGGTGAGCTGAGACGAAGGTGGAGTCAGGTGATGTTACTGAGCTGGAAATGATGGGGATGGTGACGATAAGGATATCTGGTTGAAAACACACCATGGGGTGAAATATTTTGCCGTGGTTATGAAGACTGTGGCATTCGGCCTCAGCTGGTTTCTGAGGAGAGGGTTAAAGTCTTTGGGGCAGAAGTGGAATTTGTCATCAGGACTGGAAACACTGCTGTTATCTTCCCAGTAGTTAAATGGAGGAAATTTCTGCTGATTCAGTCCTTGAGCTCAGACAAGTCAGGATTGTCTGAGACTTGGTGGAACTTGGATGACATTCCCATTCGTCTGTTGCCCTGATACTTCTACTTGGTGGGGGTTGAGAGTTTGGGAGGTTCTGTTAAAACTTTAGTCACGTTGTAGTATATAAATCCCTCTCCTTCCCCTGTTTTCTTGCACCTCTCTTCCTTTCCCTCTTCTCATAGAAATTGGATCTATTTCTACATCCAGACTGAATGGCAGGTTCCATTATGTAAAGGACATCAGTGATGCAGTTAAGTTTTTATGACAACTCAGCAGCTTCCAAGGTAATTTATGCTCCACCAAGTGCTAGCCCCACAGGTTCCGAGATTCATTCAGCTCCTTTGCACAACTTCCATTTGTCTCATTCTCTCTGTCTCTCCCCTCCTGCCCCCAACCCATTCTCTGTCTCACGCATGTGGTCTGTTGTGCTGCGCTCGCGCTCTCGCTCTCTTTCTCTCTCCTTTCCTCGTTCCTCCCATTACTTCAAATTCAATGGATTATGATCAGGGAAGATTTGCAGTTAGATAACATCACCTCAGGATATTAATCATAACCTTGAACGAGAGAATTTTGAATGTGGAAGTAAAAGAACTATTCACAAGTGTAGTCACACTAGGGAGAAATCATTGCAATTTGGAGACTGTGAGAAGGGATTCAGTTCCTAATCAGAGCAGGATGCTCATTGCACTCACACAGAGGCCCTTTCACCAGCTCTGAGTGTAGGAAGGGATTCACTTGAATGACCAAACTGATGACACACCAGCAAGTGCACGCAGGGGACAGACTTTTTAAAAACCCAAGCTGCGAGAAATATGATAAATGATGGGACGTCATGTCCCCAGAAATGCATTTATGCCACTGGTAGACCATTCAGATGCTGTCACTGTGGGATTTGGTTTAGGGGTTTGTTTCAACACCGGTGAATTCACCTGGGGTGAGGCTCTATATGTTCATTCCCTACTCAGTACTTTCCCCTCCCTACCTTTTGTGAACTCCTCCAGCACCACATCTCTCTCAAATATCTGCCCTTCTATTCTGACACATAACTCTTATTTTGTTTGTTCCACTATGAGTCTGTACTTCCAGCTGCTGAAGTATCTTTGTTGTGTAGCTCTCTGCTTTTACCTGTTTCGCTCCTCCTGAGATATCCCTTAATATTTAACTTTTTAAGCAGGCATTTGTCCATCTGCTTTAATTTCGTTATATGTGGCCTTGCAGGTTTGTTTGTTTAACACCATGTTAAATGTTTTGCTATGGGGAAAGTGCAATATGAAGGTGTGATGAAAAGCCGCAATACCACTAGAATCCAACTCCTGTAACCCCCTGTAAACTTACAGGTGTCTCAGCCACTGGATGTCTGATTGAATCCTCCCTGCACATGGAGCAGGGGAATGGTCTGTCCCCGGTGTGACTGCACCATTGTGTGACCAGTTCGGGTGAGTAACAGTATCCCTGTGATTGTCTATTGCTACAGTGTCTCCATAATGTCTTTTGTTTCTCCTCACTGGATGACCAGATGAAGTCTAATTCAATGTTCAGAACATCCATACAATTTCTCCCCATGGTGAATACATTTTCTTTTCGTGCTCTGTAACTGGTTAAAGCTCTCTAGACAGTATACTGGAGGACACTCACTCATGCTGTATAACTGGTTAGAGCTCTTTCCACACTCAGTTCATTATGACTCAAGTGAGTGTGTGCTAGAATCACAGGATCCCAACATTGCAGAAGGAGGCTATTTGGCCCATTGATTCACACCAACCCTCTGAGGACCATCCCCACCCACCTACAACACCCCCTCCCAACCACCACCACCATGCCTGTAATCCTACATTTCCCGTAGCTTATACACCTAGCCAACACATCCTAGCCTGGCCAGTCTGTCTAACCTGCACATCTTTGGACTGTGGGAGGAAACCCATTCAGACACAGGAGAATGTGCAAACTCCACACAGACAGTTGCCCAAGGCTGGAATCAAACCCTGGTCCCTGGTGCTTTGAGGCAGCAGTGCTACCCACTGAGCAATCGTCTTGCTCCTTGATGCTTTTCCAGTCTCAAAGATCAATGAAGTAACTTGCCACATTAGAGCAAGCTCACATGTCTGCCTTGCATAAACATGTTGAGAGTCCAACTGACAATCCTAAAGTGGTTGTTGGCATAATTCCTCGTATGTTCAGAGTGATGCAGCAATTATTATCCAGAACGAGCTCCAGATCAACAGGCACCATCTTGGTTCAGCGGGGAGTGGAACACCTGTGCAAGGTTCTTGCTGAAATGACATGAGTGGGAGGGGCTTCAGGATTCCTGGTGGCCAAGAGAGAAAATCTTTGACCCAGTGATTTTATTCTCACTCTGTCCAGAGAAGCTTGAGACCAGCTGGTATAATGGCCACCCACTTTAAAGTGGGGTTGATCTGGAGAGAGCATGTGGGGCAATCCACAGAATGTTAGAAATAGGGGCAGCATTAGGCTTTTTGGCCCACTGAACATGCTCCCTTATCCAACAAGATCATAGCTGATTTGATTCTGACCCCTCAACTTTGTTTTCCTTCCTATGCCTTCGAACTTTTCTCTGCTGAATTTTTAACCTCCACTAACACTTCTGTTTTTTTAATCATATACTTTGTCAGTATTTAGAAGATTTGCAGGGTGTGAGATTTTCTGGTTTTACTGCTTCTGATATTTTTCCAGCTGTAGTTCAAGCTGAATATTTGAAAATACTGCAGTTGTTTGGGAGGTGAGTGTTTTTGAGCATATATCTACAATTTAGATCTTTCTGTGGAATCCTCTCGTTCCCTGGTCCTGGGGATAGTGTAGCTCCTCTACTGTGGATCTGAATCGATGGCCGCCCATTGCTCTGTTTCACCTCTGCCCTCCCTGATCATCTTTCTGCCATTGTCTGACTTCTTCTGCCTCTAATAATGGATTTATTTCAGCCATGTTTAGTATTTCATTATTATTTGTTGATTGTGTCTAAATGAGGTTTCTCTTGCTGCCGATCAGTGGTTATATGCTGCTGATTTCCCAGCTTTAGCTTCCCATGGTCAGGAATTGTTTATGCTGCGCAGGAGAACACTTCTCTTCTTCTGAGCTAATACTGATCCTCAAATGCTGCTCCATTTTTATTCCCTGTACTTCATCTGTATAGTCTGAAAGGTAAACCCTGGCTCTCTCTCACCGCAGATGCTGCCTGACCTGCTTTTACTTCTTTTGTCAGTTTTACAGCACCCACAGGATGTTGCTGGTAGCAAGCTCCCAATGTGAAATTGTCAAGTGAGGCACGTCCTAGGAAAGCAGATTGCCGGTTGCTGTTATTTTAGGGAAAAGTATTACTGAAGGTTCTTTAAAACTCCTTTGCACAAATCTATTTTCAAAATTTATTTTTAGGATTTGGGCTTCACTAACAAGACCTGCAGCTCGTTACCAATCCCCGGTTGTCTGGATGATGTTTGACCTTATTGAACTGCTGCAGTTCACGTACAGAAGCTGCTGCCATAATGCTGTTCAGTAAGGAGTTAACAGGATTTTCACCCAGTGATGATGAGGGGATGCTGATTTCCATCTCGGTGACAGTCATTTTTGTTTCCAAATCACACCTTTAACAGAATTCAATACAACAGAATATAAAACAGCATTTGACACCGAGTCATGTCATGAGGTATTAGGGCAAGTGACCAAAAACTTGGTCAAAGAGGAGACTTTTAAGGAGTATCTTAAAGAGGAAAGTAAGGGAGGGAGGCAGAGCAATTTATGGAGGAATTTCCAGAATCTGGGGCCCAGGAAAATGCAAGCGCGTGCAATTATCTAGAAGCATTGTGTGTCAGCAGGGATTACCAAGATGGGACTGATGGCTGTCAGAACGGGATTTGAAAACTCTAACCCGAACCCAGCAGCTTCCGTCATCATTTTTTGCAAGTTCCAGACCCACAAACTAACAGCTTCATTCAGCTCAATTTCACAATCTGCTCTGACAATCAGAAGATGTGAGAATCTGTTATAAATGCTGGAATAACAAAGCGTTTAGAAATACATAACATAATGAAGAAGATTCAGCTTGGCTTTTTAGAGGGGAAATCATACCTGACAAGTTTATTAGAATGTTGAGGTGGGACCGAGTAGGATATACTAAGGAAGATCTGTAGATGTAATATGTTTGGATTTCTAAAAAGCACTCTGTATGGTATTGTACATGAGACTATTTAAGATCAGAATGCCTGCTGTTGTAGTTATGTATTAGCATGGATAGAGAATTGTCTAACTAATAAAGACAGAGTTGGAATAACTGGGGCATTCTAATGATGTCAAATTGTAAATAGTACAAGTAAGTAGTAGGAATCAGTGTGTTAGGTTCGTTTTTGTAGACCCTCACGGACTTGATGCAATAACAAGACACTGATCTGTTTAGAAAAACACAAATCTTTTATTACAAAGCAAGTACAAGCTGTGGACGATCACTGTACTCAACCCGGCACAGAGTGCAGAGTCTCGTAAGCGATTCTCCCCGAGCAGCGGGCAGTCCCCGCTTTTTATACCTTATCCAGTGCATAGTACATAAAGCAATTTTATCTCACAATGGCATGTTACGTGAAACGATCATTACATCGGACAATGACATGATACACACAAACAATTACTACATCAAAAACATAAAGAGAGCAGGATACAGTATCGATTGCTCACAAAGTGACTGCTAACAGCATGAGGCGATTTCAAGTTGCCGAAGTGACAGAATGTAATTTCAAGCTGCCGAAGTGTCTGGCTTGAACAAAGGTCAGTGTCCTGGCCCCTTTAGCAGAAACAGAAGTTACATTCTTTACAGGATTTCAGAAGTCTCACACCTTAAAAATGTTGCCACCTAATCTTATTTGAGACAGCTTCCACATACCCCTGTGCAGGAAAATAAAGATTTACAAAGTTTATACCTAATTCTAGTCAGGCAGGAAGCTTAAGGCAGTGTCTTTTCTACTTATGTATAGGAAGATAAGGATTTACAAAGTTTTACACCTAATCTAGTTGGGCAGGAAGTTTTAAGGCTGTGCCTGCAAACCTCTGTGTAAGCAGATAAAGAGCATTAATTTATAGAGAATATAGAAATCAGTGGGATGTTATCCCAATAACATCTCATTCCCTCCTTTTATCATTTCATGATAACCTATATCGGGGCCGAGAAGGGAGCTGCTCGTCTGTCAAACACAAGTCTGCAGCAGGAGTTCAGGCATACTGTAAATATACAGCAAACAGCTATGATAACTATTAGAATACCTAACCCATGTAGCAGGTATGAGCCCCAAGAACCACCCATAAGCCATCCCAACAAGGCCTCATCAGGTCGGGGTCCCTCTCTGTACTGTTCCAACTGCCCCTGTATGGCTTGAATAGCCTGGGTAATATTTTCGGACTCATCAGTAACATGGGTAATGCACTTGTCCTCTATAATAATACATACTCCTCCTTGCTGAGCCAGTTGATAGTCCACTGCATACGGGTTTGCTGAGCATAGAGCCAAAGTTCGGCTAATTCTTGGTTGACTGCCTCCAATACCTTCATTGTGCTGTTTCCCAGGGCGGTGAGTCTACATATAAGGTAATTTCGTTTTTTTGTGGCCACCACCCCTGGAGACCTTCCTAAGCTGACAGTTCCCAGGAAGCCGTATCCCAAGGAAGAGCCCAAGGCAATCGGATCCTGCCATGCAGTGCAAAACTCCTGGCTCAGGAAGAATGTGGCAATTCACGGTTGAGTCCGTGCTCGTTGGGGATAAGGGACCGTGAGAGGCCCAATAATCCCAACAGCAAACAGCACCGGCAAAGTTGGAGTGGCAGTCGTGAAGGTCCCGTTAAGGAAAACGAATCCCTTCTTAGCCCAGACTCACGTATTCCTTGATAGCTGTTCCAGGAGGACTGATCCTTATGTGGATGGAAGTCTGCAGAGTTAAACGGAAACGTCTCGTAGTCCGTTTCTACACGAGTGCCATTACAATCCCCACAAGTCCACTGTATGCCCGGGGTCACAGTTACTGGCTTAGATTCTAAACAGGGGCAGTTCAACAGTCCTCCTTTAGTTGTGCAAGTTCTTTTTATGCACCGGTGGGGCCAGGAAACATTATGGGGGTGGTTAGTGACTAGAGCATGCACACAAGTCCCAGTTCCATTAAAGCAAAACGGATAGCTGCTGGGATTTGTATAGTTCACCCTTCCTTCCCACGCCGAGGTCTCGTGGGGCCATTATCTACCAATTCCACACACCTACCCTGCACACCTCTTGTCCAAGTTCCCCTCTCCCCTCGGCAAGGTTTACTGGAATACTCTATTTAATAGAGCTGTCTAGGGTTCCAGTCTGGTGTTGCCACAAATAATGCCTCTACAGACCGTGCCAGCGGGTGACACGCTGTCCGATTCCCATGCAGCTGGATGTGTGTTCTATAAAACAGATTGTCCTGCTGGCCATGCACAGTCAGAATAATACTCAGTCCAATGGTTAATTGCAAGCTGATGAGGGAATCCATCGTTTGCAGTCACTTAGGTGGATCCAGCGATTCTGTCCTTTAATTTTAAGGGCTGTCGGAGTTTGAAGAAGCACCTGAAATGGCCCTTTCCACCTTGGTCCGAGCTTAGGGCGATCCCAGTCTCGGACAAGTACGAAATCTCCGATCTGTGGCCACAAAGAACAATCCTGGTCCTTCAGGTCTTGGTCTGGTGTCTGCAGAGGTGGTCCGAAGGCGCACTTCACCTGTGAATGGAGAAACTTTAGAGACAATGTTAGTTGCCGGAAGTACCTTTGCATTTCTTCTCCCATGACATTCAAGTCAATTTGGGTGGGTGGGCTGGTATTGGCATCCCAGTGTGTTCTGCTGGGTCGGCCATAGACTATTTCTGCTGCCGAGAGTCCAGTAGTAGAATGGGGTGTTATTCACATGTGGCACAAAGTTAGGGGTAAAACCTTTAACCAGCTAAGGCCGGTCTCTAATGTCAACTTGGTCAATTTTGCTTTGAGTGTCCCGTTAGCTCTT
Organism: Ginglymostoma cirratum; assembly: GCA_024137785.1. Classification (NCBI taxonomy): domain Eukaryota; kingdom Metazoa; phylum Chordata; class Chondrichthyes; order Orectolobiformes; family Ginglymostomatidae; genus Ginglymostoma; species Ginglymostoma cirratum. Next base: position 2,338,438 of record JAHRHZ010000130.1, read on the forward strand.
TCCACTATCCCTGCCGCCCGGGGGTGGTATGCACAGTGGAATTGCTGCTGGATGCGTAATGCATCACACAGTTCCTTATTAATCTTTCCTGTAAAATGAGGGCCATTATCCGAAATAATTTGTCGAGGCACTCCAAACCTCGGTATTATTTCAGTTAATAATAATTTTACTACTGTTGAGGCTTTGTTATTTGTCGTTGGAAAAGCCTCTATCCACCTACTGAATACATCTACAGTGACAAGACAATATTTATAACAGTTTATGCGCGATAATTCAATAAAATCTAGCTGAATGCATTCAAACGGTCCACCTGGTAAGGGTGTTTTTCCTGGTGAGCATCTCACCCCCTGACCAACATTGTTTTGCTGGCATGTTAGACATGATGCTATACGAGACTGGGCTGCCTCAGCCAGTCTGGGGTGCCACCAGGTACGGAGCATAATACCACTCATTCCCTCCTTGCCAAGGTGGGTGTCAGAATGCAGACAGTCAACAAGCATTGGTAACAAAGCATCAGGTATATACACTTGGTCGATTGGGGTAACCCAAAGGCCTGACGATGCAGAATGTGAACATCCAGGCGCCTTCCAAATATCCTTTTCAGAAGCAGGGGCGTCCCCCTGTAAGAGCTGAACAGTGACTATATCTGACATGCCCGTCTTGTCCGAAGGAGGCGTTCGATTTACCGCCTGCTTGTTCATAGAGGGCACAATAAAAGTTTGATCTGCAGCAGCCTGTTTGGCAGCCTGATCAGCCCGAGCGTTGCCCTGAGTAACTACAGAATCATCGGAGGCATGGGCAGCGCATTTGATAATAGCCAATTGTTCAGGGAGGAGGATCGCCTGGAGAAGGTTTTTAACAAACAGGCAATTTTGGATGGGTGTACCTGAGGACGTTAAAAACACACGCTGAGACCATAACTGGCCAAAGTCTTGGGAGACTCCAAAGGTATACCGAGAGTCGGTGTAAATATTCGCTGACTTCCCTGAGGCGAGAATGCAAGCACGGGTAAGGGCAAAAAGTTCTGCTTTCTGAACAGACACCGGGGGCTCAAACGATGCCGATTCCAATGTGGAGGCAGCATCGACAATCGCGTATCCAGAGAGGGGGGTACCCATGGGGGACATGGAGGAACTGCCATCAACAATCAGGATAAGATCCAGAGGAGGGAGAGGGACGTCAGTGAGGTCCGGTCGGGGAGAGGTTAGAAACTGGTTCCTTACTAAGCAGTCATGTGGGGGTTCTGAGAACTCATCCCGGGGGTGCTCAAAAACATGTCTGTGTGAATAGTGGAGCAGAAAGAGAATGTTAAGAGGGGATTGTTAAGGAGTGCGACTTCATAGTGGCTTAAACGTGCCTGGGTAACATGTTGAGTCTGGTGGGAGGTGAGGAGGGCTACAATGGCATGTGAGGTATAGACAGTAAGAGGCTGGTGGAGAGTAACATTAGAGGCTGCAGTGACTAAAGAATAGTCAAGAGGGTAAGCCCTGAGCTACAGAGTCCAGGCGGTTAGAGTAGTAGGAAACCGGTCGTTTGCGATCTCCGTGAGTCTGTGTCAATACCCGAGTAGCGCACCCATCCAGAACATTAACATATAGCTGGAAACGTCTGTCATATAAAGGTCTTCCCAAAGCCGGGGCGGCAGCAAGGGCTGCTTTTAAGTGCAAAGACTGACTGTTGTTCGTTAGAAAGGGTGAAGGTTTTTGGGGCTTTACAAGAAGCCAAAGGGGTCAGTAGTTTAGTAAGCAAAGTTACATAAGGGAGCCACGGTCGACAATAATTTAGCAAGCCTAAAAAGGCCCGCATTTGTTTAGGGGTGGTGTGCGCCCCCTCCTTTTGTCCACTAGCGGTCTGTTCCATATCGTGTTTCCTGTTTGTCCGTTTAGTTTTAGACCTAGTAAGTCAGGAGATAGGGTCTGTACAAGCCGTGGGTTTGTCAGGAGGTGCATGTGGGCTGATTACCGAAGGGTTTGGAGATTCTGTAGCAGGAGGTTTGGTTTGGTCTGCGTACGGTGGCAGTGATAGGGCTACGGGCGATTGCTGAGACTAATGGCAATGTTGGCGTGCCTGCAGATGTAGGTTGGCCAAGGACGGGTAGACTTGTGGAGGGGGTAGTGGTCCCGATGGGGCAGAGGGGTGCCTTCCCCAGTCCTCCTCGACTTGCTCATCTGTATCATTATTTTGGAGCAACATCGGCATGCCAGATATGCCAGGAGGTACCTCCGATTTTTTATTTTCTGTCAACGCAGCCTGCCGCTCTAATCCCTGTTCTTTGTCTTGTCTTTCCCTTTTCAGCCTTTCTTGTTTAACCCTTTCCTGTTCATTCATCTCATGATCCTCACACTGCAGCTTTAAAACCTCCCAAGGTTTAGGTTTTCCTTCACTCCCTCTTCTACGTGCATTATCCACCCAACTGGCTAGTTTTGATTTTTCAGTCAGCTCCTCAGCTCTTTTTCTCCAGGATGACATTAGCCCTTTCCATTTGCTTCCCGCATTACGTGTCCATAGTGCCTCCTCGGCTTTAATGCATAGATCTATATCCCCCCAGTGGCCAATTCTCATTTCCCAATTTTTTGTTCAGGCATGCCAACAGACGTCTGTACAGTACTTCCTTTTTGGGGTCGTCCCGGCATAACCGATATAAAGGGGTTCCGACACCCAACTTATCTAATGTTTGTCCCATTTTTAGCGCTTTTAGTTTTTACTTATTTCCATATACTACACCAGTGTCCTTAGTCTCAACACCCACTTGAGGGTCCTGACCTTCGTGTGGGGGATTTCCCCTCTTAACAACCGGTTTAAGGCAGGGTGGTTGAGACAGACAGACACTGTAACTATCCTATACCTACGTCTGAACACTTATTCTACTTTACCAATCTTATACTAACCCCCCCCCCAAGACTTACTTAGTCAATTTTACCTGACCTGGGGACTCTAACCCCGGCCACCGGGGGCCTCTAACCTCCCGGATTTTTCTTTACTAACCTGGGGACTCGAACCTCCAGGTGTTAGGATTTAGCAGTGTTCAAGACCATGAGCTGTCTCAGGATTCCGTCAGTACAGAGCCACGCAGAGAGGAGGGGTCGCACGGGTGGCAGGTTAGTGAGAGAGACCAAGGTGAATTGTACCTTGCGGGCCCATCTGTCTCACTCCACCGACATTCGAACGATCACTTATTCAGTCCTCCATGTCAGACTGCTGTACATGTTGGAACCCTGCTCGCAGCGCCAAATGTTAGGTTCGTTTTTGGAGACCCTCACGGACTTGATGCAACAACAAGACAATGATCTGTTTAGAAAAACATAAATCCTTTATTACAAAGCAAGTACAAGCTGTGGACGATCACTGCACTCAACCTGGCACAGAGTGCAGAGTCTCGTAAGCGATTCTCCCCGAGCAGTGGACAGTCCCCACTTTTTATACCTTATCCAGTGCATAGTACATAAAGCAATTTTATCTCACAATGGCATGTTACATGAAACGATCACTACATCGGACAATGACATGATATACACAAACAATTACTACATCAAAAACATAAAGACAGCAGGATACAGTATCGATGGTTCGCAAAGTGACTGCTAACAGCATGAGGCGATTTCAAGTTGCCGAAGTGACAGAATGTAATTTCAAGCTGCCGAAGTGTCTGGCTTGAACAAAGGTCAGTGTCCTGGCCCCTTTAGCAGAAACAGAAGTTACATTCTTTACAGGATTTCAGAAGTCTCACAGCTTTACAAACGTTGCCACCTAATCTTATTTGAGACAGCTTCCACATGCCCCTGTGCAGGAAAATAAAGATTTACAAAGTTTATGCCTAATTCTATTCAGGCAGGAAGCTTAAGGCAGTGTCTTTTCTACTTATGTAAATGAAGATAAGGACTTACAAAGTTTTACACCTAATTCTAGTTGGGCAGGAAGTTTTAAGGCAGTGCCTGCAAACCTCTGTATAAGCAGATAAAGAGCATTAATTTATAGAGAATATAGAAATCAGTGGGATGTTATCCCAATAACATCTCAAGTGCTGGAATCACAATTATTGACAATATATATAAATGACTTGGACGTCAGAAGTGAAAATCACCATCATAGAATCCCTGCAGTGTGGAAGCAGACCATTCGGCACATTGAGTCCATAGCAATCCTCCGAAGGGCATCCATGCAGACCCATTCCCCTACACTGTCCTTGTAACCTTGCATTTCCCATGGCTAATCCACATATCCATGGACACTACGGGCAATTGAGCATGGCCTATCCAGCCAACCTGCAATCTTTGGAATGTACTGTTGCCAACTCTGCAGAAGACTCAAAATAGATAGTGAGGCGAGTTGATGATGATACAAAGGGTCAACAGAAGGATATAGATAGGTAGTGTGTGGACAAAAATCTTGGCAGATGGAATATAATGTGGTAAAACGTGAGGTTTATGCACTTTGGCAGGAGGAATAGGAGAGGTGAATATTATTTAAATAGGGAAAAACACTGCAGAAAACAGTGAGAGATTTGGGTGTCTTCGTCCTTGAAACACAAAACGATAGCACCAAGCTCACTGGGCAGTAGGAAAGGCAAATGGTCTATTGGCCTTTATTTTGAAGCGAGTGAGGTATAAAAATATGGAAGTCTTGTTAAAATGATATAAGGCATTCCTCAGACCATGTTTGAAATACTGTGAATGGTTTTCATCCCTTGTAATAGAAAGATGTACTGGCATTGAAGACAGTCCACAGAATGTTTGCCAGTTTGACCCTGGACATGGTGGGGGTCACTTTTTTTTTGAGGAGAGTTTGAGTGGGTTGGGAGTGTATGCACTGAGGTTTCGAAGATAGTCTTTCTATTTTCTGGGTTTTCTGTCACTTCTTTTATTCTGTTTTCAACCAGTTTCACAGGGTATTAGAAGGGGAAGATTTGCAGTGAGGAAACTTAAACCAAACATCACTTCAGGATCTGACTGAATCGTCCAATTTATTGTAGCCTGAATATCATTGGATATTGAACATGGAAGAAAAAGACACCACTCACAGTAGGGAGAAACCATACACATGTCGTACATGTGGACAAGGCTTCAGCAGATCATCTTCCCTATCAAAACATCAATACAGTCATGCTGGGGAGAGGCCATTCATCTGTTCCCAGTGTGGGAAAGGATTCACTCGATCATCCATCCTGCTGAGACACCAGCAAATTCACACGGAAGAGAGACCTTTTAAATGCTCAGACTGTGGCAAGTGCTTTAAAAGCCCTGGAGATCTGATGTCCCATCAACATGTTCACACTGATGAGAGACCATTCAGGTGCTCTCACTGTGGGACTGGGTTCAAGTGGTCATCCCAACTCACTGTACATCAGCGAGTTCACACTGGAGAGAGGCCATTCACCTGCACAGACTGTGGGAAGAGATTTGCTGTCAAATCCAACCTGCTGAGTCATCAGCGAGTTCATGAGTACTGATAATGATTGGATTTCACTGTGAACATTTCCCTGCTTGCTAATGTCCTTACCTCTCGGCCAACAATCTGGTTTCAAGTCCCACCTGGCATGAAGCTGTCTCAACAGATCCAAACAGTTTGATTCAGAGTGTTTTTTTCAATTGATGTTTGAACTATATCCATTTGAGTCTGTTTCTACTGAAATTAACAAACTCCAGTTCAGTAAACTCAGTTTGTCAAAACTTTTGAATATCTTGGACGCTTCCTTTTGAACTGTTCACCCTTTCTGTACCCCCCCCCCCAATCTTGTGAGTAGCTCTATGAGCTCCCGTTGTCATTCAGATTGAGATAATCTGACCAGCTGCCTCTCCTATATACCTCCCTTCCCTGAAACTGTTCTCCTTCTCTGAGCCCTGAGCCCTCAATTTCTCCAGTTCCTCTAACAAAAATAACAAAACAGAAATACAGTACAAGAACAGGCAACTCAGCCCTCCAAGCCTATACCGATCACCATGCCCTAACTAAACTGAAAAAACAAACCTTCTGCCCTTATTCGGTTCATATCCCTCTATTCCCTCCCTATTCATGGAACCATCCAGATACCTCTTAAATGTTGCCAACCTGCCTGCTTCCACCACCTCCTCTGGCAGTAAATTTGGACTCCCACCACTCTGTGTTTAAAAACGTCCCTGGCACATCTCACTTAAACTTTCCCCCCTCACCTTGAACCTGTGTCCCTTTGTAATTGAAACTTCAACCCTTGGAAAAAGCCTCTGGCGATCCACCCTATCACTGCCTGTCATAATTGTCTTAGACCTCTTTGAGGTTTCCTCTCTGCTGCCGTCTTTCCAGTGAAAACAATCCTAGTCTTTCTAACCTTTCCTCATAGCCAATGGCCTTGACACTGAGCAACACCTTGGTGAACCTTCTCTGCACTCCAAAGCTTCCACATCTTTCTGGTAATGTAACAACCAAAACTGCACAGAATACTCCAAATGTAGCTTAACACGGGTTTTGTAGCTGCAACATGGTTTGCCAACTGTTGTACTCCATGCCCTGACCAATGAAGGCAAGTATGCCAAATGTCTTCTTAATCACCTTGGCCACCTGTGTTGCCACTTTTAAGGAACTGTGGCCCTGCATGCCCAGATCCGTCTGTATGTTAATGTTCCTGCGGGTTCTTCCATTTAGTGTAATTCACACCTAAATTTGATCCTCCAAAATGCATCACCCTGCATTTGTCTGGATTAAACTCCATCTGCCATTTCTGCGCCCAAATCACCGATCTACCTATATCCTGTTGTATCCTTTCACAATCGTCGGCACTAACAACAAGTCCACCAATCTGCAAACATACTAATCACCCACAATTTCCTCCAGAACATTTATATATACTACAAACAGCACAGGTCCAAGACTGATCCCTGTGGAACACTGCTAGTTACCGGTCTCCACGCTGAAAAACACCCTTCCACTGCTACCCTCTGTCTTCTATGACCAAGTCAGTTTTGTATCCATTTAGCCAGCCCACCCTGAATCCCGTGTGATTTTAGTTTTTGTACCAATCTGCCATGTGGAACTTTATCAAATGCCTTCCTAAAGTCCATATAAACTACATCTACAGCTGTTCCCTCATCAATTGTCTTTGTCACCTCTTCAAAAAATTCGAACAGGTTGGTGAGACATGACCTTCCCTGCACAAAACCATGCTGCCTGTTAGTAACTAGTCCGTTTTCTTCCAAATGTGCATTTATCTTGTCCTTCAGTATCTTCTCTAAATGCTTCCCCACCACAGACATCAGGCTCCCCAGGACTATAATTTCCTGGATTTCCCTGCCTCTTTTCTTAAACGAGGGAACAACTTTGGTTAATCTCCAGTCCTCTGGAACCTCGTCTGTGGTCAAAGAGGATGTGAAGATATATGCTAATATCCCAGCTATTTCTTCCCTTGCCTCTTGCACAAACCTGGGATAGAACCCATCTGGCCCTGAGGAATTTATCCACCTTAATGCAATTTAGGATACCCAGAACCTGCTCCTTCAATATATTGACAATATTTTCAAAGAGTATTCACACACTCATCTCTGACCTCAACATCAGTCATGTCCTAAAAGCCTCCCCATGCCAGACGTAGATTTGCCCTTAAATAACTGCTCCCAATCCACATTCCGCAGTTACTCTCTAATTTGGATGTAATTGGCCCTTGCCCGATTAAGCATCCTCACCTGAGGGCCAATCTTGTCCTTCTCCATGACTACGCAAAATCTTATGAAGTTATGGTCACCAAGCCCAAATTGCTCTCCTACTGAAACATCGATCACTGTCCTGGCTCATTCCCTAATACCAAGTGGAGTATGGCCTCCTCTCTGGTTGGATTGTCAACATACTGTCTCAAAAAGCCCTCCTGGACACATCTAACAAATTGCTCTCCATCCAAGCCTTTGGCTGTAACGGAGTCCCATTCAATAAGAGGGAAGTTGAAATCACCCACCACAACTATTCTGCTTTTTTCACACCTCTCCAGTATCTGACTACATATCTGTTCCTGTGTCTCCTGTGGGCTGTTGGGAAGTCTACAGAAAACTCACAACATTGTGATTTCACCTTTCTATTCCTGAGCTCTATCCATAATGCCTCACTGCAAGACCCCTCCGATGTGTCCTCCCTCCACACAGCTGTGATGTGATCCCTAATCAGCAATGCAACTCCCCCATCCCCTTTGTTTCCCTTTCTGTCTCATCTAAAACAGCGATATCCTGGAATGCTAAGCTGCCAGTCCTGTCCCTCCTTTAACCATGTCTCCATAATGGCAATAACATCATAATTCCATGCAGTAATCCATGCTCTTAGTTCAACTGTTATACTTCTTGCATTGCAGTAAATACATTCCAGACCTCCAGTCCCTCTGAGCCCCGCAACTTCCCTCTGCCTGCTCTTATTTCTGCACTGTGCATATCTCACTCTCTCTTTTGTCCTGTTTTGTGCACTTATTGGCCCGTTGTTCCACTTCCCACCCCCCTGCCACACTAGTTTAAACCCTCCCAAAAGGTTTGCTCAAGCAAACCTCCTGCCCATGATATTGGTGTACCACCAGTTCAGGTGCAAACTGTCCTTATTGTACAAGTCCCACCTTCCCCAGAAGAAATCCCAGTGATCCATATATCTAAAGCCCTCCCTCCTACACCAGCTCTGTAGCCACATGTTCAACTATACTCTCTCTCTGTTCCTGGCCTCACAAGCCTGTGGCATGGTTAGTAATCCTGAGACTACTACCCTGCTTTTTAGCTCCCTACCTAACTCCCTGAACTATTCTTGCAGGACCTCTTCCGTCTTCCTACCTGTGTCATTTGTGTCAATGTGGACAGTGACTGCTGTCCGTTTTCCCTCCTGTTTCGGATGTCCTGAACCTGCTCGGAGACATCCAAGACCCTGACACCAGGGAGGCAACACTCATTCTAGAGTCTTGTTTACGGCCACAGAAATGCCTGTCTGTGCTCTTAACTATGGAGTCACTTACCACTATTGTTCGTCTGGAATTTGCCTTATCCTGCTCTACAGCAAAACCAGTTGTGGTTGCACAGGCCTGCCTGCTGCTTGTACCATCTCCTGCGAGGCTATTCCCCTCAACAGTATCCCAAACAGTGTACCTGTTTGAGAGGGGAATATCCACAGGAGACTCCTGCACTACCTGCCTGCCTCTCCTGGCAGTCACGCATCTATCTGTCAACCTGTGGTATAACCACTTCCCTAAAGCTAGTGTCTATCACTCTCTCTACCCTCTGTATGCACCACATTATGTCCAGCTGCTTTTCCAACCAAACCATATGGTCTGTGAGGAGCTGCAGCCAGTCCCACTTCCTGTGGATGTAGTTGTCAGGGATAATAGACTGCTCCCTGATTTCCCATATGTGGCAGGAGGAGCATACCACTGCCCTGACTGCCAACACTGTCCTTGTATGCTGAAAAAAAGAGAATCTTACCTTGACTGTCCTCCTCACTGTGCCTTCTTTTTTGATTACAGGATGTGGGGAGGAAACACTAGTGTTTCGGGTTGAGCGACACCAGTTCCTCTGCGATATTCAGACCAGTTGTGGTGACTGCAGTGCCGTCTCCCAGAATTCCTCTCAGTGATGTCTCTCACCCTCTACTACCTTCAGTGCTCCTTGCATTAATGAGACAACTTCCAAGTCCCTCCACCACCTTCTAATTCAATTGCTGAGCATACCCCTGCCTCCCCCAAATACGCTGATGTTGTGCACAGTCTTGCTTGATCATTGAACTCAGTTTAAATTCTCCATCATCACCATCCAGTGAAAAACCAACTCTAGATGGCACTATCCTTTCCTCTCCAAAGACTTAGAACTTGGTGGGCCCCAATGCTGGCAGCATTCCAGGAGGACAAATTGTCTGGCCCAGATGGGATGCATTCTTGAGAGAGATAAGGGAGCAAATCACAGAGCCATTGATAGAAATTTCCCAGACCTCTCTGAGCACAGGATTAGTCCCAGGGGACTGGAGGATTGCAAATGTGATGCTGTTGCTTAAGAAAAGGAAACTACAGACCTGTCAGATTGACATCAATCGTCCGAAAAAAACTGATGGAACCAATAATAAGGGATAAATTACACACTTGGAGAAAAATAAGTTAATAGTAGAGTCAATGTGGCTTTGTCAAGGGCAGGTCATATCTGATCAATTTAATTGAGTTCTTTGACAAGCTGACACAGGCAGTAGATGATGTAGATTTGGACTTTCAGAAAGCTTTTGATACAATGCCAATTGGCAGGTTGGTTAGCAAATTAGGAATATTTGGGATTGATGAGTCCTTGGCAGCATGGATTAGAAGGTGGCTAAATGATAGGAAACGGATGTTAAGTATAGTAGGGCATTTCTCAGGCTAGAGTTGAGTTGAAATTGGTGTTCCCCAGGGATCAGTGGTTGGGACTGTTGCTTTTTCTGATCTATCTAAAAGACTGGAGATCGGTGTTGAGTGCAAAATCTCTAAACTCGCAGCTAGAGATAATAGTGAACTGTGAGGTAATGCATTTTGGAAGAATCATAGAATCTCCACGCTGTGGTAACAGGCCAATCAGCCCAACAAGTCCACACCACCCTGCCAAAGAGCATCCCACCCAGACCTATTCCCCTACCCTTTCCCTGTAATCCTGCATTTCCCATGGCCAACCCACCTATCCGACACAGCCTGGACACTACGAGCAATTTAGCATTGCCAGCCCACCTAACCTGCACATCTTTGGACTATGGGAGGAAACTGGAGCACCTGGTGGAAACCCACACAGACACGAGGAGAATGTGCAAACTCCGCACAGTCACCCAGGTAGAATCAAACCCAGGTCCCTGGCACTGTGCTAACCACTGAGCCACCATGCTGCATGGAGAGACAAACATGCTAAATGGTATAATTTTGAATGTCATACAGTAGTGTTGAGGTTCAAATACTTAATTCTCTGAAGGTGGCCAAGCAAGTTGAAACAGCTGTTAAGAGGGCAAATGGGATCCTTGGGTCAATAAATAGAGGCATAGAGCATCCAAGGAGGAAGTGATGCTACATCTCTACCAATCATTGGTCAGGCCACATTTGGAGTATTGTGCTCAGTTCTGGGCACCTTATTTAAGGAACAATGTTAAAACCCTGGATAGAATGCAAAAAAGATATACTAGAACCATACCAGGAATGAGAGATTTTAGATATTTCTAAAGATTAGAGAGATTTGGCTTATTCTCCTTGGAGTAGAGAAGATTAAGACATGGCCTTACTGAGGTTTTCAAAATTCTGAACAGTTTTGACCGGGTAAAGAAAGACATTCCATTTCCACTCGTAGAGGTAACTATTCAAGATTGTCAGCAAGAGAGCAAGGAGTGAGACAAAAAGAGATTTCTTTACTCAGAGCTATTAGGATTTGGAATGTGCTGGCTGGGAAAGTGGTGGAGGTGGATTCCAAGGAGGTTTCGAAAGACAGCTGGATATGTTTGAAAGGAATGAAGTTAGAGGGCTACAGAGAAAAGGCTGGAGAATGGGACTAGCTGGACATCTGTTTTGGGAGCTGGTACAGAAATGATGGGCTGAAATGGCCACCTTCTCTATTGCAAAATTTATGATTCAAGGGGTCTATCTTTCGCCCTCCTGTTTTTTATCCATACACTGCCACTATGTGACATAATCCAAAGCCTTGCATTAGTTTTCATACATCCACTGACAATGCCCATCTCTATCTCATCACTCCCTGTCCCACCATTCCATGCTTCCACTGTTGCTCAATTATTGAACTATTTATCCCCTTTTCAGTGCTGGATAAGCAGCAATTCCTCTTGCTAAGCATTGGGCTCCAGTCACACAAATAGCCTTCTACCACTACCCTCTGTCTTCTAAAGCCAGAACTTTCCAGTTCCATGACATAATTTGCCTCTGGCCCATCACAGCTCATCTCTCAAGAGCCGGTCCATACTGAATTCACCCCTACCCAGACAAATGAGATTATTCAAACTCTGCTAGTTGTGTACCAAATCCCATTTAACCATCACTTCTGCCCTCACTGACCAAATTGTCTCCTGATCAAACCATGTCCAAACTTGAAAATTTGCATCCTGGTTTATAAGTCCCTCCTTGGTTTCATTCCTCCTGATAACTGTAATCTCAAGTCCATCACTCTCTGTGATAATTTCACTCCTGGCCATGTCCCTCCCTATCTCTGTGATTTTCAGTTGCTCACTGTCTGCGATATCTGAACGCTTGGCCATGCTCCTACCTTCCCGCTCTGAAGAAGCCTAACCATTGACTGTGCTTTCTCTGCACAGATGTTACCAAACCTGTTGAGTTTCTCCAGTAACTTCTGTTTCTGCCTCTTCCTCTGTAATATCCAGTCACTCACTCTCTGTGATATTTGCACACTTGGCTGTGATGCTCCTTACCTCTGTTGTCTCGACTTACTTGCCCTGAAATACTTGTCTTCCTCACATTCTGACCTCTTTAGAATCTCTGATTGCATTGTGGCATTGCCTGACCTCTGGCATTCCATCCCTAAACCTGTCCAACTTTTTTCTTGTAAAAGATATTTGTTCAAATCTGCTTCTCCGATCAAATTTTTGGTCAATCGACATTAGTATCCTGTGTACCTTAATTAGATATTGCACTCTTCTAAACTCCAGAGTGTATAGGCTTAAACTGCTCAAACTCTCTTCATAAGACAAACTTCTCATTTCTGGAATCAATCTAGTAAACTCCTCTGAAGTACCTCCAATACAGCTACATTAGGGCGGCATGGTGGCTCAGTGGTTAGCACTGCTGCCTCACAGTGCCAGGGACCCGGGTTTGATTCCACCCTCGGGTGACTGTCTGTGTGGAGTTTGCACATTCTCCCTGTGTCTGTGTGGGTTTCCTCTGGGTGCTCTGGTTTCCTCCTACAGTCCAAAGATGTGCAAGTTAGGTGGATTGGCCATGCAAAATTGCCCATAGTATCCACGGATGTGTAGATTAGGAGGGTTACAGGGGGAATGGGTCTGGGTGGGATGCTCTGAGGGTTGGAGTCGAAGGGCCTGTTTCCACACTGTGGGAATTCTATGATCCCTCCTCAAGTATGGAAACCAAAATTGCATAAAATACTCCAGGTGCAGTCTCATGAATCAAAGGGGAATTATATCCAGCCCAAATGCTTATTATTCTTTGTGATCAATCATCCGAAGCCCAGCGCACCACAGAAGGTCTCCAGGATAATGTCTGAGGCTCAAGCTTTCTCAACTGCTTCATCGATAACCTTCCTTCAATCATAAAGTCAGAGTTGGAAGGGAGTACATTCCTGGCCGTCCTGCTATAGGAAGGATGTTGTTAAACTGGAAAGTGTGCAAAAAAGTTTTAGAAGGATGTTACTGAGATTGGCAGTTTGAATTATAAGTAGAGGCTGGATTGGCCAGAAACAAAAACAAAGCTGCTGGAAAAGCTCAGCAGGTCTGGCAGCATCTGTGGGGGAGAAAATTGAGTTAACGTTTCAGGTCCAGTGACCCTTCCTCAGAACTGGATTGGCCAGAACTTTTCTCCCCTGCAGCGTAGGAGGTTGAGTGGTTTATAAATTCATGAGAGGCATAGTTAAGATGAATAGACAATGTCTCTTCCCCAGGGTAGAGTCAAAGAGTCATTCAACATGGAAACAGACCCTTCAGTCGAACTAGTCCACACCAACCATGTTCCGACGTACCTGTGTTTGGCCCTTATCCCTCTAAATGTTTCCTATTGATGTACTTATCCAAATATCTTTTAAATTTGTAACTGTACCTGCATCCACCACTTCCTCTGATAGTTTATTCCACATATGAACCACTCTCTGTGTTAAAAAAAAGTTGCCCCTGATGCCCCTTTTAAATCTTTCTCCCGTCACCTTAAAAATATGCCCCCTAATTAGAGGGCATAGGTTTGAAGTGAGAGGGGAAAGATTTAAAATGGACCTGAGGGGCAACATTTTCACAGAAGGTGGTACATTATGTGCAACGAGCTGCCAGAGGAAATGGCACAGGCTAGTACAATTATAACGTTTAAAAGACATCTGGACAGGTACATGGATAGGAAAGGTTTAGAGGGATATGGGCTGAAAGCAGACAAGTGAGAGTCCTTTAGGAAACCTGGTCGGCATAGACATGTTGGGCCGAAGGGTCTAGTTCCATGCTGTATGACACTATGACTATAATGCTTTGTATAGTTGCAGCTTCATTTCTCCACTTTTATACTCTCTTCCTTTCGCAATAAATACCAAAATTCAATTTCCTTCCTTATTACCTGCTGAATGTGCATAGTAGTTTTTTGTGATTGATGCACAAGGATACCCAGATCCCTCTGCCTCTGAGATTTCTCTCCATTTAGATATTAAGTTGTCTTTCCATTCCTCTGACCAAAATGGATAACCTTACACTTATCCAGGCTGAACTCCATCTGCCAAATTTTGGCTCATTGACCTAACCTTTCCGCATTCGCTTGTAAATTTCCTATTTATTTATTGCAGTATACTTTCTCACATATTTTAGTGTTATCTGAAAATTTAGCTATTGTACTTTCTGTCCCTACATCCAAGTCATTAAAATAGACTGTAAATAGTTGCAACCTGAGGACTGAACTCTGGCAGCCCACTATTGACATCTTGCCAACCAGAAAATGTCCCACTTATACTGACTGCCTGATTTCTACTGGTTAACCAATCCTCTATCCAAGCTACTAAATTATCCTTACCCCATGTGATCTTTCCTTGTTCCTGTTTACAGCAGCCAATTTGTGCTAACTAAGATTCTCAAAACATCAATCAGGTAAATGATTTTATTTGCTAGTGTTAGGATAGGGATTGCTTCAGTATCTGAGGAGCCCAGAAAGGTGCTGAATATTGTGCAATCATCAGAGAACTCTGACTTTATAATTGAAGAAAAGTCATCGATGAAGTAGTTGAACAAGTCTGGGCCAAGCACACTTGAGGAACTCCTATGGTGTGCCGAGCTTGGGATGATTGACTACAAACAGCCATTAGCATTTGCGCTGGATATGATTCCCCTTTGATTCCCATTAACTCTAGTTCTGCAAGAGCTCATTAATATCTTACTAGTCAAATGCTGCCTTGATGTCAAGAGCAGTCAGTGCTTTTGTCCACGTTGGACGAATGCTATGATGATATCAAGAGCTGAGTGGCTGTAGTGGAACACAAACAGCATCAGTGAGCTGGTTATTGCTGAGTGAATACTGCTTGATAGCACTGTTTTGACCCCTTTCCATGACATTGCTGATGATGGAGAGTAAATTTTTGGAAGTAATTGGCAGAGTTAGATTTGTCCTTTGTGTGAATATGACATGGCTGTCCATTTATTTATATTGCCTGGTGGATGCCAGTTTTGCACTGCACATCTTGGTTGGGATGCACCCCTGCTCAGTTGTACTGTTGGTGGAATTTTGTCTAGGCAAATTGCCTATGCAAAATTGAGTTGATTATGTATCCATTTTTTGGCATTAGGTTTATGAACTTGGCTGAACAGTGAAATTTGTGATGTTGAGAGTCTGAGGAGGCTAAGGTGGACCATCCTCTAGCATTTTTGGCTGAAGATTGTTTCTAATATGTCAGCACTGTACTTTGCGTTGATATCAGGAACAAAAACAGAAGTTGCTGGAAAAGCTCACCAGGTCTTGCAGCACCTGTGAAAAAAAAATCAGAGTTAATGTTTCGGGTCCTGTGGCCCTTCCTCAGAACTCAGTTCTTTCGGTTTTTATTTTGCATTGATGTGCTGGGCATCCCCATCATGCACACTACAAGAGACCGTTTTTATATAAAAATATACTTTGTTCATAAAAATATCTTTGTATACATACATAGTGCCTAAAGCAGTTCGGTTCAGTACAGTAGTATATGAAGGAACAAACATTGGAATGTGATTCTATCCAGCAAACTAACCTTGCAAAGAAGCATTGTTACTTGTACAAGACTATATTTGCATGTATTTGAGGCAGCAGATGATCTGATAACCTCACCTAACTTCAGCAGAAAGTGGTGGTCTTTCCTCACTGCGCATTGAGGACAAAGCGAACCTTTTGCCTGATTTAACAAGGTGTAGAGCTGGATGAACACAGCAGGCCAAGCAGCATCAGAGGAGCAGGAAAGCTGACGTTTCGGGCCTAGACCCTTCATCAGAAGGA
>JAHRHZ010000130.1:2354936-2401520 GCA_024137785.1 Ginglymostoma cirratum
GCATCGGCAGTTCCTACTATCTCTAAACCTTTTACCTAACCGGTCCGCATCCTGGTCGTCCAGCTCTACACCTTGTTATCTCGAATCCTGATCCGGGCTGAGTCCCGCGCCTCATTCAGTCCAATTGGCAGAAAGACAAGCCAATCTAGCTCTGACGTCGTGCCCCGCCCCCTCCGTCCGCTGGCTCCGTCTTACTGCCAATCAGTGGGCTGAACGCGAGCATGCGCAATACGCAACCGAAGCGGACCGGCGCTGAGCTGGAAGTTTACGGCGGTGAAAGCCGTCCGGTGAGTGGAGCCGGGGGCTCAGGTAAATGAGAACTTTCAAAAATATATAGCGTAAGTCTGAAATCCTGTATAAGAATGTCCAGTTTCGACGTTTGGCCCGCTCAGGAGCCAGTTGCAGGTTTTGTATGGAAAACAGGCGCCGCGGCCGCCGGAATGTCGGGCAGCACGGCGCCTGCGCGACCATGTTGGTTAGATTTTTCCGGCAGAACGCATGCGTGGTCCATACCTTCCGTGCGTTGGTTAAACCCGGATGAAGAACCCGCAGGAACAATAAACAGGCGTACAATCAATGGATTGTTGTGAAGCAGAAGGCCAAGGGTGCAGTCAGCAATACCAGCTTCTATTTCTATACCATCTTTTGAGGTAAAACAAATTGTTGCAAAGCGACATGAGGCGATATCTGGGCAGATGATCAAACGCTTGAACAAAGGTATGTTTTAAGGAGGCAAGTGAGGTGTAGGGAGAGAATTCCAGACCTTGGGACCAAGGCAACTGAAGATGGAACCGCCAATGATGGAGCAATGTAAGTTCAGAATGCGTCAGGGGCCAGAATTAGAGGAACCCAGATATTTCGGAGGCTGTGGTAAGGACGAAGTAACAGATAGGGCGAGGCCGTTTGATAATAAAGATGAGCATTTCAAAATCACGGTGTTGCTTCAGTGAGACCTAGTGTCGGTCAGTGAGCACGGGCCTGACGGGAATGAGACTTAACTGCAATTCACCCAGAGCAAAATTTGCGATGCCTTCAAGTTTGCAGAGGGAGGAATCTGGAAGATCATTGGGGGACTGCCAATGAAATAGTCCAGCTTGGAGGTAACAAAGGAGTGAATAAGGGTGAGTGAGATAACAGGTGGAAACGTGGTCTTATTGATGGCAAAGATATGACATTAGAAACTCCTCTTTGGAAACAAATTTCACGCTGGGGTTTAGAACAGCCTGACAGAGACTGAGTATTGTTAGAGAGAGTGGTAAAGGCAGTAGCCTTGGGAATGAAGATTGGAGCATAAAATGGAAGCAGTGGCTTCATTCCTCCCACTATTTAATTGAAGTTAATTCATCAACATGAAGAGAATCAGGAACTAGAGTGGACCCTGAAGCTGATTCCAGGTTTAATTTAGTTTGTGTTGGGAGAGGAAGGACAAAGGCTTGGAGAAACCGCATTCATAAGAGAAATTTCAGTCATGAAGGTAGAGTAGAGAAAGTTAAATGGAAAGTTTCAAAGTCATGAGGGAGCTGGTTAGGTAGTGAGAAACTGTTCCCATTAACAAAAGCATTGAGAACAAGAGTACAGACTTCAAATAATGTACAAAAGAACAAATTGTGATGTGAGAAAGATATTTCACACAGCTGGTGACTAGATCTGGAATGTGTTGCATGGAACTGTGATTTAAGCAGGTTAAATTGAGGCCGTTAGATGATTTTCCTATTCAAATAATGTGGAAGATTATAGGAAAAAATCAGGAGAATGACACAATGTCAGAATGCTCAGTTAGAGAACCATGCAGACAAAATGTGCTGAATGACCTATGTGAATCACAGAATTGCTAAAGCATAGACAATTGCTCATTGGATGTATTAGGCAAGAACTTTCACAAGTTGATTGGGGATGGATGTTTGCAGGTAAAGGGGCAGCTGGAAAATGGGAAGTCTTCAAAAATGTGATAACCAGAATCCAGGGACAGTATGTTCCTATTAGGATGAAGGGCAAGGCTGATAGGTGTAGGGAATGCTGGATGACTGGAGAAATTGAGGTTTTGGTTAAGAAAAGGAAGGAAGCATACGTCAGGTATAGACAGCGGAGATCGAATAAGTCCTTAAAGTACAAAGGCAGTAATGGTATACTTAAGAAATCAGGAGGGGCAAAAAGAGGACGTGAGATAGCCTTGGCAAGTAGTTAAGGAGAATCCAAAGGGATATGGAGAAGGATATGGAAGATAGAGAATGTGGGGAAATAGATAGCGACATCTTGAAAAAATGGACATATTACAGAGGAGGAGGTGCAGTACGTCTTAAAACGCATAAAGTTGGATAAGTCCCCGGGACCTGATCAGGTGCACCTTTAGAACTCTGTGGGAAGCTAAGGAAGTGATTTCTGGGTCCCTTGCTGAGATATTTGTATCGTTGATAGCGATGGGTGAGGTGTCGGAAGACTGGAGGTCGGCTAACATGGTGCCATTACTTAAGAAAGTGGGGGGGAAGAAAAGCCAGGGAACTGCAGACTAGTGAGCCTGACATTGATTCAGAGATGGTAGGAACTGCAGATGCTGGAGAATCTGAGATAACAAAGTGTAGAACTGGATGTACTCAGCAGGATGGAGGAGGGTAACTAGCCTCTGATGCGGCTTGGCCTGACGTGTTCATCCAGCTCTACACCTTGTTATCTTAGCCTGACATTGGTGGTGGGCAAGTTGTTGGAGGGAATTCTGAGGGACAGGATTTGCATGTATTTGGAAAGACAAGGACGAATTAGGGATAGTCAACATGGCTTTGTGTGTGGGAAGTCATGTCTCACTAACTTAAGTTTTTTGAAGAAGTAACAAGGAGGATTGATGAGGGCAGAGCGGTGAACGTGATCTATGTGGATTTGAGTGAGGTGTTAAGGTTCCTCATGGTAGACTGGTTAGCAAGATTGGATCACATGGAATACAGGGAAAAGTAGCCATTTGGATACAGAACTGACTTAAAGGTAGAAAACAGAGGGTGTTGAGGGGTTGCTTTTCAGACTGGAGGCCTGTAACTAGTGGTGTGCTACAAGAATCGGTGCTGGGTCCACAGATCTGTCATTTAAACAAACGATTTGGATTGAAAATAGGAGGTGTGGTTAGTAAGTTTGCAGCTGATACCAAACTTGGAGACGTAGTGGACAGTGAAGAAGGTTACCTCAGAGTACAATGGGATCTTGAACAGATGGGCCAATGGGCTGAGGAGTGGCAGATGGAGTTTAATTTAGATAAATGTGAGGTGTTGCATTTTGGAAAGGCAAATCAGGGCTGGACTTATATACCTTAATGGTAAGGTCCTGGAAAGTGTTGTTGAACAAAGAGATCTTGGAGTGCAGGTTCATAGTTCCTTGAAAGTGGAGTCACAGGTAGATAGGTTAGTGAAGAAGGCATTTGGTATGTTTGCGTTTTTTGGACAGTACATTGGGTAAGGAGTTGGGAGTCATATTGTGCCTGTACAGGACATTGTTTAGGCCACTTTTGGAATACCATGTTCAATTCTAGTCATCCTTCTATAGGAAGAATGTTGTGAAACTAGAAAGGGTTCAGGAAAGATTTACAAGGACGTTGCCAGGGTTGGTGGGTTTGAGCTATAGGGAGAGCCTGAATAGGCTGGACCATTTTTTCCTGGAAAATCGAAGGCTGAGGGGTGAACTTGTAGAGGTTTATAAAATCACAAGGGGCATGGATAGGGTAAATAGACAAGGTCTTTTCCCCTTGATGGGGAGTCAAAAACTAGAAGGCATAGGTCTAAGGTGAGAGGGGAAAGATTTAAATTGGACCTAAGGAGCAACTTTTTCACGCAGAGGGTGGTGTGTGTATAGAATGAGCTGCCAGAGGAAGTGGAGGAGGCTGGTACAATCACAGCATTTAAAAGGCATCTGGATGGATATATGAATGGGAAGGGTTTAGAGGGATATGGGCCAAATGCTGGCAGATGGGACCTGATTTATCTAGGATATCTGGTTGGCATAGACGATTTTGACCAAACGGTCTGTTTCCGTTTGCACATCTCTATGACTGTATGAATGTCCACAGTTAGCTATGAACATGAGGTTAACATCTTCAGTTCTGTATGGCCAGTCCAGGAGAATCAGATTAATGTTTTGTGATGAAAACTTTGAGATTATAAAACACTTTGCTGCCTGTAGATTATTTTGTTAAAAAGTTTAGAATGAATAACCGAAAACTGTATTTGGATATTAGCAGAAGGAGGGAAGAGTGTCTAATAGGGATTTAAGCTTTCAGAGAACAAGAAAGGAAAATATTCCACGGAAACTGTAATTGTCTGTTCTGAATTTCTATCTTATACTCATAATGCTGACTCCTTTTCCAGTGTATTAAAGAAGAGGAATTGCTGATGGGAGACTTGAATCTGAGGTCTGAGTGAGTCATCAGGATATAAATGTTCCCATTCAACATTTGGTCTATCGATGGGAAAAGTTTTCTAACATTGTGACTGGAAAAACACCAAGAAACATGCACACAGACCTGAGTGAGAATGTTCCAGTGAACTGATTGCAGTAAAAGCTTTTACCAGTTACACAGCCTGAAAAAAAAATCACCCCATTCATAGTTGAGAAACTGGTGTGTGGACGAGCTTTCAACTGATCATCTAGCCCAGAGACGCACCAGGACATCCATAGCATGGAGAAACCATGGAAATGTGCCGACTGTGGGAAAGGATTCATTTCCCCATCAAAGCTGGAAACACATCGTCGCAGTCACACTGGAGAGAGGCCATTCACCTGCTCCGTGTGTGGGAAGGGATTCACTGATTCATCCAACCTGCTGACACACCAGCGAGTCCATGCTGAGGAGAGGCCATTCAGCTGCACTTACTGTGGAAAGAGGTTCAGGCACTCGGGCGCACTCACTGTACACCAGCGAGTTCACACTGGAGAGAGGCCATTCGCCTGTTCTGTGTGTGGGAAGGCATTTAGTCAGTCAACTACCTTGCTGAGACACCAGCAAATCCACACTGAGGAGAAGCCATTCAGCTGCCCAGACTGTGGAAAGAGGTTCACACGTTCAGGTACCCTTGTAATGCACCAGCGAGTTCACACTGGGGAGAGGCCATTCACCTGCTCTGTGTGTGGGAAGGGATTCACTCAGTCATCCCACCTACTGACACATCAGCGACTTCACACTGGGGAGAAACCATTTCCCTGCACTGTGTGTGGGAAGGGATTTGCTCAGCAGTCCCACCTGCTAACACACCAGCGAGTTCACACTGGGGAGAGCCAATCCATCTGCTCAGTCTGTGGGAAGGGATTCACTCTGCCATCCCAGCTAGTGACACACCAGCGAGTTCATACCGGTGAGAGGCCATTCACCTGCTCTGTGTGCGGGAAGGGATTCATTAGTTCAGCTACACTACTGCGACACCAGCAAGGTCACACTGAGGAGAGGCCCTTCAGTTGTACTGACTGTGGAAAGAGGTTCAAGCAGTCCGACTACCTCATTGTACACCAGCGAATTCATACTGGGGAGAAACCATTCACCTGCTCTCAGTGTGGGAAGAGATTCATTGATTCATCTCGACTGCGGAGACACCAGCGAGTTCATGAGCGACTGCAGGGATATGGTTCGGTTATTACTCACATCCAGAACTGAATCATGTTCATTCTGACAATTGCTCTTTGTTTCTGCCAATGTTAATAATCCCTGTAACTGGAACTGGAGATTAATATTCTGGATCTGAATGACTGAATTTTCAGGGCTGCAGTGTCCCTTTGAAAAGCACCATCTGTGAATGTTCACCATAATTCAGGGATTTTCACCAGAAATTAGTTGATAACAAAATTCTGAACTTTTTGCTTTCATCATAAATTGATCTTTGCAAATTTTAAAATTCAGTGTCTGAGTAATTCCACTGATTAACGTCACCAATGAGAACGTGCTGATGAGTCCTTGCTGACAATTCTGACTAGCTTGCACATTTCATGCAGTAGTCCCTCCATTAGCCACAAGAAAGAAGGGAATGGAATTTGGAAGAGATTAGAGAGTCTCAATGTTTTCCAGCTCATCTGGTACTGAAATCCTGTTGATTCAGGAATGAAGACCAGTCTGATCTGAGTAATGGACTGTGAGAAATCACCATCCAATAATATGATTAAAATCTTCTGAAATGTATTGATTTGTTATAGAAAATACTCACTCTGTCTGTTTTGAAGAAAAAAGTCCATTGCAGATTACAGTCTGACAGATGCAGGACAGGCCTGTTCTCTCTGTCCAGGATGTGACTCCAGCACAGATCCTGAAGAAGATATTTCTGACTCTGATATAATCAGATCTAATAATTAACTGTCCGTGTGAAAGTTTAAAGACAAGCTGTTGGAAAGTGTTTCAAAGTGATTCAGCCTGGCTTTAACACAAGCTTACATTCTGGCTCACACTAGTAAATTGCTCAGAGGAGTCACTGCCACCCACTACAGAGACCAGCATTCATTCTGCATCATGCATCCATTTGTCCTCCAGGACTGGAATACTGTTCTCACATGTCATTATTCTGTTTAGCTTCTCACTTTAAGGTGTTGCTTCTTAATAAACCACTCTTATATAACACATAAGTTTTGAGCCTCTTTTTTTCAGGGTGAGATCTCGGTGGTAGAGCTCCTAGTCTTGAGCAGTAACAGCCTTGGGAACTTCTTCACCTGTGCTTAACTAAGTCAGGCCAGGAATATACAGTGACATTCACATGTTATGGGAAATGTCTGATTGCTAAGAGAGCTTGGGAATTGTGGAAGAGCGTGACAGGGATTACAAATTATATCCACACTTGGCTTTACAAAGAGTTTTAGGAGGGCAAAATTAAATTGAACTAAGTCCAGAATCAGTGAGACAACTTTCCCAAGATGGATGCAGGTGAACAGCAATGGAGAATTTAAAATTCATCCATGGACTTTTAATTGAACTATCTGTATTGATGACTTGCCAATAATTTAGATTTGTGTGAGATGATCTGCAGTCAAGAGGATAAATCAAGTCGATAGTTACCACACTTAACCAGAAAAGTTTTGACACACATTCTTGGGGGCAGCTTAAAAGTTTGTCTTTCTGATTCTGATCATTCTCACAGTTTTAGGAAGTTTGCCTATAGTGTGTAATCAGGAAATGAGGAGAACAAGCTCCTAACTAAGAACTAGCTGGGTTTGACAAATCGGTTGTCATTAAGGAGATTCCCTTCTCAGGGTTGGGAGACCAATAACAAATCACCATTGAATAATCTGATCAAATTTTAAACGTACTCGTGAGGTAACCTTTTGGCCCATCAAGCCCGCTCTCGCATTCAGTACAATCACTGATCATCCATATCAATGCCTTTTTCCTGGACTACCCTTAACCATGCTTTTCTTTTAAAAGCAGGTCTGTCAATCTCTATTTTAAACATACTTGATGACTGAGCTTCTGCAGCTCTTTTGGGATAGAGAATTCCAAATATTCACAACCATTTCCATAAAATAATTTCTCCTCATCATACCAGGTGGTTTCCCACTTCTTTTTCAATTGTGCCCTCTGGCTCCAGACTCCCCATCCAGAAAACCTATTACTTGCCTTTTGTATTCTTTTAAGTATTTGATCGGTTTCGAAGAGATTACCTCTAATTCTTTGAACCATGTGAATATCTAGGGTTGCAACTGCAAGACTGTCAGCAAGAGAGCTAGGAATGAGTTGAGGAGAAATATCTTCACTCAGTTAGGATTTGAAATGCTCTGGCTGGGAGGGTGGAGGCAGATTCCATTGGCGGCTTTAAAAGAGAGCTGGATATATATTTGAAAGGGATGAAGTCAAAGGGCTGTGGAGATAAGGCTGGAAAGTGGGATTAACTGGGTAGTTCTTTTGGGAGCTGGTACAGACTTGATGCCTCCTTCTCTACTGTAAAATTCTATGAATTTTAATATAGGCCCAGTTTTTATAAAGTGCCTTCATAGCAGACTGCTGCCATCCAAGGTAAGTCTGGTGACCTTTAGTGCACTTCCTCTGTGGCAATGATAGCTTTCATAAGCTAATGAGACCAAAACTGCACCGGCCAAAGGGCCTGTTTCCACACTCTAGGGATTCTATGAACTACGCCAGGTGCAGTCACACCAAGGTTTATGCAATTAATGCAAGACTTCATTACTCTTGCGATTAAATCCTCTTGCAAGAAAGGTTAACATAGCTTTCCTAATTGCCATCTCTACCTGCTGAATAGCTTAAGTGCCTTATTGACTAGGAGAAAATGTAGATCAGTGAGTGCAGGGGTTTGGGAGAATGCGACCAGAAAGCGCACAGGCAGTATAGTTTTGGATGATCACAGATGAAGGTGCAGTGAATGTGAGAGGCTGATCAGGACTGAATTGGTATCTCCAAGTCTAAAGACTTGGATGAGGTGCTCAGCAGCAACTAAGCCAGAGAGGTGTGACTTTATGGAAACTGAAGTACCTGGTATCAGTTAGAATGAGTTGGGTTTTAGTGTCACATGTACAAGGGAGAAATTTTAGGTTAAAAATTCAAAAAAAAAGTTAAAAGTTCAACATTACAACTGTTTTCACTGTAAAGTAGTAAATAAGAAATAAAGTTAAAAGTTCTAATTTGCAGACTCCATTCTGGGCTTTCTTCACAAGAGCTCAGTCTCTCTTCTGCGCTGGGCCTGATATCTGTATTGCCATCTCACTGCTCACGAGTCACCTTGCACAGGCCACCAGAGTCCCCCGCTGCTGCTGCGGGCCCCCAGCTGCTTCCACAATGCTGCCAACCACCAGAATTCTGCCTGGGCACACCAAACACCTTGTGGCCAACTGCCAAAGTCTCTGCTGTGGGCCCCCAGCTGCTGCCTCTGCACCTAAACTGCCTCCTGAAGGTAAGTAGAGAACAAAAAAGCCAGAAAAAAGAAAAGAAGAAAGAAAAGTGGCTGGGCTCCGGCTCAGGAGACCTACTCTGCTGCTGTCTCTGAATTATGGTGTGGAGTTGTGATCACAAAGTCATCTTGGGGTCAAAAAATGGCAACACTATTGTGGACAGTGTGATTCAGCTTCAGACAGTTTTAACAGAAGGGGATAATTGAATGTTGAATGAACGGAATGGTTCTGATTGTTCCAAATTTTAATTAGAGGAATTTTCTGCTCGTGCAGTACTGAAAGAAAATATAACGAGTGGAGGAAAGTAGAGGGATAATGGATTGTGGAGATGGGCATACTCAGTGTACATGTGCTTTTTTACTGCAAGAGGCTTAAATGGGGCAGACTTGGTTAAAGTGGATAGTCCAACTACAGGAGGGGCCATACTGGAACCTGTATTGGCTAACAAGCCTCACCAGATGACTTCTTTTCAGTGGGAGAGCATTTTGGAAACAGTGATCACAACTGCTTAAGTTTTAGGATAGTTACAAATAAGGATAAGTCAGGACCTTGCAGGGAGGTACTAAATTAGGGGAGGGCTAGTTATGCCAGTATTATTCAGGTGCTAGGAGTGTTAATTGGGAGGAGCTGTTATTGGGCAAGTCCACATTTAACGTGGGAGTTGTGTAAAGACCTCCTGATCAAAGTTCAGGACTGGCATTTTCTGGTAAGGAGGAAGGGCAAAGATGACAAGGTAAGGGAGCCTTGGACAATGAGGGAGGTTGTGAATTCAGTCAAAAGGGAAAAAGAAGCATATATAAGGTTTAGGAAGCTAAAATCCATCTAGGCCTGTGAGGAATAAAGTGAAAGCAGGGAACTAAGAGATCAAGAAGAGGCCATGAAATGACCGCAAGTAGGGTTAAAGAGGATCTTAAGGCATTGTGTACATACATTAAAGCTAAGAGGATACCTAGGGAGAAGTTAGAACCATTCAATGATAAAGAAGGGAACTTGTGCTTGGAGGCAGAGGATATAGGCAAGATCCTAAATGAGTACTTTATGTTGGTATTCTCCCAGGAGAGAATATGGAGCATAGCGAGATTAGTGTGGAGCATGCGACTGTGCTATGGCATGTTGAGATCAAGAAATAATTGGTGTTGTGTCTGATAAGTTTCCAGGGCCCGATGGTATCTATCCCAGGTTATTGAGAGAGACGAGAGAGGAGATTTCTGGAGCCTTGACAAAGATCTTTGTATCCTTGCTAGCTACTGGAGACGACCCAGAAGACTGACAAGTAGCTAATGTCCTATTCAGGAAAGGAAGTAAGAATAATTTAACTATAGAGCTGTGAGACTCGCATCGGTGGTTGGGAAGCTATTGGAGAGAATTCTTAGGGATAGGATTTACATGCATTTAGAAAAGCATAGCCTAATTGTGGACGGTCAGCATAGCTTTCTGTGGGGCAGCTCATGTCTTAGCTAATGATTTAAATTTTTTGAGGTGATGATGCTTGATGAAGGAATAGCAGTGGATGTTGTCTGTGTGGATTTTAGTAAGGCTTTCGAAGGTCCGTCATGGTAGGCTCATCCCGAAGATTAAGATGCATGGGATCCACGGTGACTTGACCAGGTGGATTCAGAAGTATCTTTCCTATAGAAGGCAGAGGGTAGTGGTGGAAGGGTGTTCTTTTTTGGCTGGAGGTCTATGACTGATGGATTCCTCAGGAATCCATACCAGGACCTCTACTGTTCATAATATGTGTGTGTATAAAAAGATTGGGGCAGTTGTGCGTGCTCCTGAAGGTTATCAAAGGGTAGAGCGGGATATAGAAGCATTGCAAATATGGGTGGAGAAATGGCAGATGGAGTTTAATCTGGTTAAGTGTGAGGTGCTGCAGTTTGGGAGATCAAATAGTAAGGAAATGTATGGAGTTAGTGGCAAGACCCTGAACAGCATTGATGTACAGAGGCATCTTGGGGGTCAAGTCCATAGCTCCCTGAAAGTGGCCACACAAGTAGGGTGGTAAATTAGGTATGGCCTGCCTGCCTTTATTGGTCAGAATATTAAGTACAAGAGTAAGAATGTCATGTTGCAACTTTATAGGACTTTGATTAGGGCACACTCAGAATATTGTGCTCAGCTCTGTCGCCATAGTACAGGAAGGATGTGGAGGCTTTGGAGAGGGTTACTAGGATGCTGCCTGGATTAGACAGTATGAGCTTTAAGGAGAGTCCAGTAAAATTCAGGTTGTTCTCTCTGGAACAGTGGAGGCTGAGGGGACACTTGATAGAAGTCTATGAAATTATGAGATGCCTAGATAGGGTTGGTGGTTAGAATCTTTTTCTCTAGAATTTAAATGTCTGATACTAGGGGGCATGCATTTAAGGTGAGAGGGGGGAAGTTCAAAGGAGACGTGAGGGATGAGCTTTTTGCACAAAGTGTGGTAGGAATCTGGAATGCACTGCCGGGGTGGTGGTAGAGGCGGTGTATAAGGGACTTTTAGAAACACACATGCAAGGAATGGAGGGATGTGGACCGGGGCAGGCAGAAAGAATTAGTTTAATTTGGCACAACGTTGTGGGCTAAAGGGCCATTCCTGTGCTGTACTGTTCTGTGTGCTTTTGGACGATGTGACCGAGTGGAAGCAGGTAGAGGAGAAGATAGAGGGGCTAAGGATAGATCCATGAAGGACACCAAGGAAAGAGGTCTGAGATGGGGCAATAACTTGTGTAGAAGCTGGGGTTAAGGGTTATATTTTTAAGAATGGCTGATGATAGTAGAGCACAAGGATAGGGAGCTAGAACTGGAAAAGTGAGAGGATCAATAATAATATCAGTAAACTTTGGGAAGTTGGATGCTTGGCAGTTTAATGGGAATAAGGCCAATGAAGCTGAAAATGTCTTATGGCAAAGATGATCTCTGACTGGGCAGTCAATAACTGCAGAAAGATCTTATTTATGGGTTTGGTTAAGGAGTCCTTGTGGCTAGTGGAACTGTGGGGAACAACAGAGGCAGCTGAAGGACTGTTTTAACATTAGTGACAGAGAAGCTGAAGGAGCTTCTGCTTATTACTAGAAATGGGGATGGGGGAGATTGAGAATGCTTCAAAAAGAAATAAGTAGTATCAGAGATATTACAAAGACCTAACACTTGCCCCTGTAGTTACTTGTGAAGTTGCTTATGTCTCAATAGATGGACTAACTAAGTGAATGAATTCGCACGTGCAGAGTAGGTGAATGGTCATAGCCCATTGTAATCTTACTTGTGTTTCAGCAAGGTGAACAACTGAATAGCTGACTGAATAAAATGTCAGGAAAAGAAATCTGTCATCCTTATCTGATCTGGCTTGTGTGTTTCTGGAGACTTACGGGTATGTGTTTGACTCTTAAATGTCCTCTGAAAGTGCCTAGCAAGTAATTCAAGGACAGGTTGAGATGGCAAGCAACTGTAGGTAATGGCAATGACACTCGTGTCCCATGAACATCTAACTAAAACTGGTTTTCCTCTGTTTTTTTTTAAGGTGGAGATAGGTGAGTTTTAGTTCAGTTCTGTGATGGTCATTCTTTTTTACAAGAGTTCAGTTATTTGGAACAGTGAATTAAAGACTAAATTTTCATAACAAATGCGATTTAATCAAGTGTCTCACAGGACACGTTTGGTGTAAATGGATAAAGTGTATATATTACTGATTTCAAAGCACAGAGGAAAAACAGATCCAAAGCTACGAGTTTAGTTTTTACTCTGGAGCAGAAGAATGAAGTTTTCAGTTCAGGGCAACAGTTTCACCACAGTGGAAGAGTTTGTTCGTGAAGCCTCTAATCTGGAAATGTTTGTACCCAAGTTTTCAGAGCTGAAAAGATGTTCAGGCCCTCAGAATTAAAAAGGCTTCTTGTCAGCAGACTTGGAAACTCATAAAATCATCTTTAGTGGTCCCAGGAGAGCTGGAAAGAATCAGATCAGAAATCAGAGTTGAGAGAAAAGTGATATTTCACTGAGTGACAGTCAGGGATATTGCTGGAAATAGGCTGAAAGTTTGTTTTGCTTTTTATGTTAAGTGCTTTCTAAACATTTCAATGTATGGCCATTTTTGTTTTTTACCCCCCTCCTCTTTTTGTGGAAAAATCTTGTGTTCTTTTGAAAAGATCACTTGTGGCCTGTGTGTGCTGCCACACGCTCTGTCTAGATTTTTTTAAAATCAGCCTGTTTCGAGATATTACAACACCTCTCTAGAGAAGATGGGACTTGGACTTGGTCCTCCGGGCTCAGAGGTATGTATATTACCAGTGAACCACACATTGGTTACCATAGCTGTATAGACACAATGATAAATGTTTAAACTTGTAATCTATCACTGTGGGATATGACTTATCTAGTATTACCACCAGCTGGGACCATTAATCCAATCAGTGAATGATGAACCAAATAAAGCTAAGAAGAAACTGCATTGTTTCCTGTTCCAGGTTTTTGTGTAATATCTCAAAAAGAAAGTCACAGAGTCTTTCTCCTGTTATCCTGCCAAATAATCCATCTAATATTTATCTTGTGAACATTGTTGTCCGAGTTACAGGCAAAATCAGAAGTGGACAGCCTCAACTAACTTTGGAGCTGAACTTCATTGACAAAATCTGTAAAATTCAGGCTCACTGTTAATGTGAGGAGGGACTGTCAGACTGTGGTCTCTGCTCTTGCTATTTAATAAAGACCACTTTAACTGTTCAGTGAGTGGAAGGAAATCACCATTTTTTTGGAAAAATTCCTTACTAAACTTACTCTCATTTTGTTGCAAGACCCACTTGAATCAACTAAAATTTTTGAAATATAAAATCGGGCAGTTGTAATGTAATTAATAAAATTTTGGGATGATAGTTTTAAAAATTTACTGTAATGAACTGACCTAAGTGCCTGCACAGAACTGTGGGTTTCAACCTCATGGTGAACATTTGTGTTTTATTTCTCCCACTTGGTGATGGAAATTGCACAGCAATGGACACAGCACATCCCTGAAACATTTTTCAGATATAAAGCTTGATTTGTTGAAGTGAAATTTGCTTTGAAACTCATTAACCTCTGTTCTGTTAGTTCAGTTGAAATTGTATGACTATGGCTGCTGTTTAAATGTTTCCAAGACACTGCTCCAATTACTCAGACATTCTGCTTTTACCTGTTGATTGAACAAAGATGCCACAATTTGGAGTCTTTCCAGGTGCCTGGGGAACTGACTTAGCACTCAGCTTAACCACCAACATGACAGAAGTTATTACCACTGCTCCTGGGCAGGATTAAAGGAAGGAATCGAACTGGAATGTTTGTAAATTATAACTGACAGAGATCAAAACACAGTGCAAACTCCTTTTCAAACTATTCTAAGCTTTCATTTTGAAGGGGCTCTGATGGAGGAGAGTAAACAAGGTGTTCCACAACATGAGCCAATCCGAATAAAGTCTCCCATACCTGCTATTCTCCTCTCAAGCCTGTCCTGCCATTTAAATGGATTACTTGTAGTCTGTATCTTCACTTCATCGATATCGGTTGGTTCTGTCAACCTACTAACCCTCACCTTACGAAAGGTGTCGGTCTCTATTTTGTTATTTTCACTTGACAGCCCAACTTCAGCAGGATTTTATAGGAGAGAGTTCCAGCTTCCGTTGACAATTGTCGGAGAGCTGCTTCCTCACATGACCCTAAACATCACCACTCTGTGCCAAAGAATGGTGAAACCCCAAAAATTACATCACTGTAGTGTTTCCCTCTTCCTCGAACCAAAATGAGAGAGACAGAGAGAAAGGCTGTTAGAACCTTTGGTTGTATCTTAGAAACAGCAGAGACTCAGCAGAGAGGTAAAAGGGCAGGTTTTGCTGAGTAGGGCTAGCAGAATTAGATTAGGCAAAGTTTTTATTTGATTCAGTAGTCACTAGAGCGATAGTAACGGCAGTTAATGGAGTGGTATGCTCCTCCTATGAGATGTGGGAGATCAGGGAGAAGTAAAATGTCCCTGACAACTATGTTTGCGGGAAGTGTCCACCTGCAGCCCTCCCAAACCACATGGTTCAATTGGAGCATCAATTATACTCACTGAGGACCAGATAGGAGGCAGAAAGTTTTATAGATAGGAGTTTCAGGGATGTGGTTACATCAAAGGTTCAAACAGATAGATGGGAGACCAGAAGGTAGGCAGTGCAGGAGTGCCTTGTGGCTATTCTCATGTCAAACAAGTGTACCATTTTGGATACTGTTGGGAGGCATAGCCTCTCAGGGGAAGGCAACAGCAGTGGACAAGTCAGTGGCACCGCAATTGGCTATTGTACAGTAGCAGGGTCAAAGTGTAGGGGAGCGATAGTCATAGGCAACTCTAAAGTCAGGGGCATGGGCATTTCTGTGGTCACAAGCATCCTGCTCCTATGATGCTGCTTGACCTGCTGTGTTCATCCAGCCCCATGCTTGTTATCCATGACTCCAGGCTGGTGTGTTGCCTTCCTTGTGCCAGGACCAACGATGTCTCTGCACGGGCACAAGATATTCTTAGGGGAACAGTGACAAGCCAGAGGTCACGGTCCATATTGTTACTAATGTCATGGGCAGAAATAGGAAGTGAGGCCCTGAAAACAGAATTTAGGGACTTAGTTAGAAAGTTGAAAAACAGGACCTGTAGGGTTGGAGTCTTGGGCTTTCCCCCGCTGCCATATGCTTGTGAGGCTGGAAATAGGAAAATAATACAGTTGAATGTGTGGCTAAAGAGGTGGAGTAAGATATCTGGATCATTGGGATCTTTTCTAGACAGGAGGGATCTGTACAAGATGGATGTCTAAGCAGGAGGGGCAGCAGTATCCTTACAGGGAGGTTTTAGTGCAATTGGGGAGGCTTTAAACTAATGTGGCAGGTGCATGGGAATTAGCAGTAGGTCAGCATATGGAGTGGTTGAGGAGAAGGTAAAGGTTAGTCAAGTAAATTCAATAGGGAGAACAGGCAGGGCCAGGCTAATTAACAAATTGGGACTGGCAGTCTAAATTATGTTTATTTCAATGCCATGAGTATAACAGGTAAGACAGATAAGCTTAGAGCCTGGATTCGTACATGGAACTACTTAGGTGTAGCCATTACAGAAATTTGGATAAGAGAAGAACAAGACTGGCAGTTCAATGTAAAAGACATGGAGGATTTGCATTACTGATTAGGGTGAATGTCACAGCTGCACTAAGAGACGACATCTTGGAGGGATCATCCAGAGAGACAATATGGGTAGAACTCGGGAATAAGAAAGGCAAAGTCACTATGATGGTGTTATAGTAAAGGCTGCCCAATAGAAAGCCAGAGATAGATCAGCAGATATGTAAGCAGATCGAGGAATGATGTAAAAACAACAGGGTGGTTGTAATGGATGATTTTAATTTCCCTAACATTGACTGGGTGTCCCTTAGTTCAAGGGGCTTCGATGGGACAGAATTTGTTCGGTGCATCCAGGTAGGTTTCTTTAAATAATATGTAAATAGTCCAATTAGTGAAGGGGCAATACTAGACCTTGTATTGGAGAATGAGCCTGGCCAGGTGATCAAAGTTCCAGTGAGGGAACATTTTGGGAACAGTGACCATAATTCCATAAGCTTTAAGATAGTTATGGATAAGCTAAGAATGGTCCTCAGGTGCAAGTGTTAAATTGGAGAAGGTTAATTACAACAGAAATAGACAGGAACTGGAAGCTCCATTTTTGCAGCAGCAGCGGGAGAAGTGAAAGCGAGGACCAGGGGGCTGCCGGGAAGGTAAGTTAATCGTTTAAAAACTTACCTCATGAATAGGCGGAGCGCACGCTGAGCGGGAGTGGACACGGGACGGCTGAGTAAGTGAGGTAGTATATTTGGGCAGTTGCTTTACCTGAAGCACTATTAAGGTAGTGTCTCCCACCCCTCCTCCTCCCCTAACCAAAAAGGTTCTGAGCGCCGATTTGGTAAGTTACTAGTTTTTTTCCCAATAGTCTGTTTGGGAATTCAGAACAGTGGGAATGGACATTAGGGCAGTTGCATGCTCCTCCTGTATAATGTGGGAGGTAAGGGTCACCACTAGTGTCCCCACTGACTTCATCTATGGGAAGTGCACCCAACTCCAGCTCCTCGGAAACCGCATTAGGGAAATGGAGCTGGAGCTGGATGAACTTTGGATCATTCGAGAGGCTGAGGGGGTAATTGAGAGGAGTTACAGGGAGGTAGTCACACCTCAGGTACAGGAAAAAGGTAAATGGGTTACAGTCAGGGGATGGAAAGGGAACAGGCAGACAGTGCAGGGATCACCTGTGGCCGTTCCCCTCAATAATAAGTATACCATTTTGGATACTGTTGGGGGGGAATGACTTACCAGTGGTAAGCCATGGGGTACAGGTCTCTGGCACAGAGTCTGTCCCTGTTGCTCAGAAGGGGAGGAGGAGAGCATTAGTCACTGGGGACTCCATAGTTAGGGGGACAGATAGGAGATTCTGTGGGAGCGAGGAGAGACTCGCGGTTGGTGTGTTGCCTCCCAGGTGCCAGGATCCATGATGTCTCGGATCGTGTTTTCAGGATCCTTAAGGGGGAGCAGCCCCAAGTCGTGATCCACATAGGCACCAACGACATAGGTAGGAAAAGGGATGGGGATGTAAGGCAGAAATTCAAGGAGCTAGGGTGGAAGCTTAGAGCTAGAATAAAAAGAGTTGTTATCTCTGGTTTGTTACCAGTGCCACGTGCTAGCGAGGCGAGGAATAGGGAGAGAGAGCAGTTGAACACGTGGCTACAGGGATGGTGCAGGAGGGAGGGATTCAGATAGCTGGATAACTGGGGCTTATTCTAGGGTAGGTGGGACCTCTACAAATGGGATGGTCTACACCTGACCAGAGGGGTACCAATATCTTGGGGGGGATATTTGCTAGTGCTCTTCGGGAGGGTTTAAACTAATTCAGCAGGGGGATGGGAACCTGACTTGTAGCTCCAGTGTACAGGAAGTTGAGAGTAGTGAGATCATGAATAAGGTTTCAAGGTCACAGGAGTGTACGGGCAGGCAGGAAGGTGGTTTGAAGTGTGTCTACTTCAACGCCAGGACCATCCGGAATAAGGTGGGTGAACTTGCAGCATGGGTTGGTACCTGGGACTTCGATGTTGTGGCCATTTCGGAGACATGGATAGAGCAGGGACAGGAATGGTTGTTGCAGGCTCCTGGGTTTAGATGTTTCAGTAAGATCAGGGAAGGTGGTAAAAGTGGGGGGGGGGGTGGCATTGTTAGTCAAGGACAGTATTACGGTGGCAGAAAGGACATTTGATGAGGACTCGTCTACTGAGGTAGTATGGGCTGAGGTTAGAAACAGGAAAGGAGAGGTCACCCTGCTGGGAGTTTTCTATAGGCCTCCAAAAAGTTCCAGAGATGTAGAGGAAAGGATTGCAAAGATGATTCTGGAAAGGAGCGAAAGGAACAGGGTAGTTGTTATGGGGGACTTTAACTTTCCAAATATTGACTGGAAACGCTGTAGTTTGAGTACTTTAGATGGATCAGTTTTTGTCCAATGTGTGCAGGAGGGTTTCCTGACACAGTATGTAGACGGGCCAACAAGAGGCGATGCCACATTGGATTTGGTACTGGGTAATGAACCAGGCCAGGTGTTAGATTTGGAGGTAGGTGAGTACTTCGGTGATAGTGACCACAATTCAGTTATGTTTACTTTAGCAATGGAAAGGGATAGGTATATACCACAGGGCAAGAGTTATAGCTGGGGGAAAGGCAATTATGAGGCGATTAGGCAAGATTTAGGATGCATAGGATGGGGAAGGAAACTGCAGGGGCTGGGCACAATTGAAATGTGGAGCTTGTTCAAGGAACAGCTACTGCGTGTCCTTGATAAGTATGTACCTGTCAGGCAGGGAGGAAGCGGTCGAGCGAGGGAACCATGGTTTACGAAAGAAGTTGAATCTCTTGTCAAGAGGAAGAAGGAGGCTTATGTAAAGATGAGGCATGAAGGCTCAGTTAAGGCGCTTGAGAGTTACAAGTTAGCCAAGAAGGACCTAAAGAGAGAGCTAAGAAGAGCCAGGAGGGGACGTGAGAAGTCTTTGGCAGGCAGGATCAAGGAAAACCCTAAAGCTTTCTACAGGTATGTCAGGAATAAAAGAATGACTACAGTAAGATTAGGGCCAGTCAAGGACAGTAGTGGGAAGTTGTGCGTGGAGTCTGAAGAGATAGGAGAGGCGCTAAATGAATATTTTTCATCAGTATTCACACAGGAAAAAGACAATGTTGTCGAAGAGAATACTGAGATACAGGCTATTAGACTAGATGGGATTGAGGTTCATAAGGAGGAGGTGTTAGCAATTCTAGAAAGTGTGAAAATAGATAAGTCCCCTGGGCTGGATGGAATTTATCCTAGGATTCTTTGGGAAGCTAGGGAGGAGATTGCAGAGCCTTTGGCTTTGATCTTTGTGTTGTCATTGTTGACAGAAATAGTGCCAGAAGACTGGAGGATAGCTGTCCCCCTGTTCAAGAAGGGGAGTAGAGACAACCCTGGTAATTATAGACCAGTGAGCCTTACTTCAGTTGTGGGTAAAGTGTTGGAAAGGATTATAAGAAATAGGATTTATAGTCATCTAGAAAGGAATAATTTGATTAGGGATAGTCAACATGGTTTTGTGAAGGGTAGGTCATGCCTCACAAGCCTTATTGAGTTCTTTGAAAAGGTGACCAAACAGGTGGATGAGGGTAAAGCGGTTGATGTGGTGTATATGGATTTCAGTAAAGCGTTTGATAAGGTTCCCCATGGTAGGCTATTGCAGAAAATACGGAGGCATGGGATTGAGGGTGATTTAGCGGTTTGGATCAGAAATTGGCTAGCTGTAAGAAGACAGAGGGTGATGGTTGATGAGAAATGTTCATCCTGGAGTTCAGTCACTAGTGGTGTACTGCAAGGATCTGTTTTGGGGCCACTGCTGTTTGTCATTTTTATAAATGACCTGGATGAGGGCGTAGAAGGATGGGTTAATTTGCGGATGACACTAAAGTCGGTGGAGTTGTGGATAGTGTGGAAGGATGTTGCAGGTTACAGAGGGACTTGGATAAGCTGCAGAGCTGGGCTGAGAGGTGGCAAATGGACTTTAATGCGGAAAAGTGTGAGGTGATTCACTTTGGAAGGAGTAACAGGAATGCAGAGTACTGGGCTAATGGTAAGATTCTTGGTAGTGTGGATGATCAGAGAGATCTCGGTGTCCATGTGCATAGATCCCTGAAAGTTGCCACCCAGGTTGATAGGGTTGTTAGGAAGGCGTACAGTGTGTTAGGTTTTATTGGTCGAGGGATTGAGTTTCGGAGCCATGAGGTCATGTTGCAGCTGCACAAAACTCTGGTGCGGCCGCACTTGGAGTATTGCATACGGTTCTGGTCGCCGCATTCTTGGAAGGATGTGGAAGCATTGGAAAGGGTGCAGAGGAGATTTACCAGGATGTTGCCTGGTATGGAGGGAAGGTCTTATGAGGAAAGGCTGAGGGACTTGAGGCTTTTTTCGTTAGAGAGAAGACGGTTAAGAGGTGACTTAATAGAGACATACAAGATGATCAAAGGATTAGATAGGGTGGACAGTGAGAGCCTTTTTTCCTCGGATGGTGATGGCTAGCACGAGGGGACATAGCTTTAAATTGAGGCGTGATAGAAATAGGACAGATGTCAGAGGTAGGTTCTTTACTCAGAGAGTAGTAACGGCGTGGAATTGCCCTGCCTGCAACAGTAGTAGACTCGCCAACTTTAAGGGCATTTAAATGGTCATTGGATAAACATATGAATGATAATGGAGTAGTGTAGGTTAGATGGGCTTCAGATTGGTTTCACAGGTCGGCGCAACATCGAGGGCTGAAGGGTCTGTACTGCGCTGTAATGTTCTATGTTCTATGAATTCATTTGGGGTGCTGTTTGAGGGTAAATCCATATCTGACATGTGGGAATCTTTTAAAGGCCAGAATCTTTTGGTCAGAGTTCAGAACCAATATATTCCTGTGAGGGTGAATGATAATGATGGCAAGATTGGACAACATTGGATGTCAAGAGATATTGAAACAGATGTTTTTCCATGGGATTTATAAAGAGTTTAACAAAGTCCCTTATGGTAGTCTGGTCCAGAATATTAAGTAATATGGGATCCATGGTGAATTGATAAGTTGGATGCAAAATTGGCATGGTCATAGAAGACAGGTTTTTCTGACTGGAGGTCTGTGACCAGTTCTGCAAGGATCAATGTTGGGACCTCTGTTATTTATAATTTATACAAATGATTTGGATGAAAATGTAAGTAGTAAATTTGCAGATGACACAAAAATTAGTGGATAGTGAGGAAAGTTATCAAAAGATACAGCAAAATACAGATCAGCTGGAAAGTTGAAGAAATGACAGATCATCTTTAATCCAGACAAGCGTGAGGTGATACATTTTGGGAGATCGAATGCTGCAACAGCAAAGTATACGGAAAATGGCAGGAGCCTTAGGAGCATGAATATACAGAGAGGTCTTGGGGTGCAAGTCTGTCACTCTCTAAAAGTAGATCAAGTGGAAAGGAACACATTCTGCAATGCTGCCTTCATCAGTTAAGGCTTTGAATATAAAAGTTGGCAATCGTGTTGTAACCGTACAGAAGTTTAGTTAGCCCACATTTGTAGTAATAGTAGTATTGCGTGCCGTTCTAATACCACACTCAAGGATGTAGAGACTTTGGGGAGGGTGCAAAGGTTTCCCAGGATGTTTCCTGGATTGGTGTATATTAGCTATAAGAAGAAGACAAATTTGGATTGTTTTAGCTAGAGCGGCAGAAGTTGAGGGGTGGCCTGAGAGAATTACAAAAAATTACGAGAGGTAGGGATAGTGTGGATAGTCAGAATCTTTATCCCAAGGTGGAAATGTCAAATACTAGGGAGGATAGGTTTAAAGCGAGAGGAGAAAAAATTTAAATGAGATGTTTGAGACAAGTTTTTTTTACACAGAGGGTGGTGGGTGCCTGGAAGGGAGGTTATACGATAACAAAATTTAAGAGGCATTTAGACAGACACGTGAACAAGCAGGGGATAGAGGGATATGGAACATGTGCAGGCAGATGGGATTAGTTTAGAATGGCATCATGGATAGCACAGACATAGTGGGCCAAAAAGTCTGTTCCTGTTCTGTAATGTTCTATGTAGTAAAGGGAGTTGTTCTAGTTTTCTTCATTTTATAGTCTTCCTCTCAGAAAAAGAAATCACCAATTCCTTTCAACATCCGTACAGTTTTAAATAGTCCATCCCTACATCTTCTAAACTCACTGGAATAGTAGAATATTAAAGGCAACTGTCAAGGACATGACAGACTGGATGGTCTCCTCCTGTGCTATAACCATTATGCTAACTCATAATGGAAACCTTTTATTGGGTGCCATTCTAGTAAAATTGTGCTGCATCTGCACCATGGTCAAAGTGATGAGTTTTGCTTGTGATATTTTCAGTTAATCCCTGTCCCCAGCAGCTTTTTGTTAGTAACATTTCCAGATTGTCACTAATTTTACTGTTGTCATTGTTTGAACAATGTTCTGTCCTTGGGTCTTCCCCATGAGAAGAATCATAGAATCCTTACAGTGTGAAAGTAGGCCATTCAACCCATCGAGTCCACACCGCCCCTCTGAACAGCAGCCCACCCAGTCCCACCCCCACCCCCTCCTACCCTATCCCCGTAACTCTATATTTTCCGTGGCTAATCCACGTAGCCTGCACATCCCTGGATAAAGTCAGATGTCACATGACACCAGGTTATTGTTCAACAGGTTTATTTGAAATCACATGCTTTCAGAGTGCCGCCCCTTCGAATTCACCTGATGAAGGAGCATCGCTCCAGCTTGTCCAAAGATAGTAGTGTTGTCCCAGTTGAAAAACCACACAGCCAAACAGAGGACAGCCAGGGGATTCTTGGAACTTGGCATTCATCCGTGGACTCCATCAACAAACACATTGAATTAGATCCAGTATACTGACCATTACAATGCACAGCCAGAACCGGCACCTACCAGAAGCAACAAAAACTAGACCATATAAATTTGAACTGGCACAAGTCAACAGCGCTTCACAGGAGGCTCCACAGCACTGAGGAGGTCGCCTAATAAGGGGACAAAACATCTGCTATCAAACCTTCCAGCTCGGCAAACACACCAACATCTATAAAGAAAAGCTGGATAGGCTGGACCCTTTCTTCCCTGGAGCTTAGGAGGTTGGGAGGTGACCTTCTAGAGGTTGATAAAATCGTGAGGCATGTAGGCAGAGTTAATGGTGGGTATTTTTTCCCTAGGATGGGGGATTTCAAGACTGGGGGCATATTTTTAAGGTGAGAGGAGAGAGATTTAAAAAAGATATGGGGTCGGTTTTTTTGACACAGAGGGTGGTTTGTATGTTGAATGAACTTCCTGAGGAAGTGGTGGTTGCAGGCACAGTTACAACATTTAAAAGACATTTAGATAAGTACATAAGTAGGAAAGGTCTGGAGGTATATGTGCCAGGAGCAGCAGGTGGGATTAGTTTATGTTCAGCATGGACTGGTTGGACCAAATGGTCTGTTTTCGTGCTCGATATGTTTATAGTATTCCAGGTGAAATTCTATAACCTGCAAAGGAACTGAGTGGGATTTTAAAAAAAATTGTAAAAGCAAGTTATGCCATAGTGAATAGAAATTGAAGTGTTACTGTGAGAAACCATGTCAGTTGGATTTCTCTATCAACGTTGCAGGTATGTCGGGTAAACAGCCAATTTTTTTTGTCTGATCATTTATTAAATGATATTATTCCTTGATCTGAGAAGGTGACAAGCTTCACCTGGGAATTGGCAGCCTTGGAAAATCCAGAGAACAGGACGTGATATAGCAGTTTCTGAAGAATATCATGATTTACTTTGCACCTGAATGAAAACTCAACTCACAAACGATGAGTACCACATTTAATGCACTATCCATTGTACCACAAGGGCCTGACTGGTAGAGTTTTACATCACAGCAAGTGGCACTTCAAACATTTACATCTGCATCTTTTATCAAACACTTTTTCTTATTGACTTCTGGGCTGTGGATATCACTAGCTGGCCAGCATTTTCATTTTAAGTCCCCCATTGCCCCACTGTTGTCCCTAGTTATTCTAATCCTGCTTTTCAAGGCCTGGCCTTTATCCACATACTCTGGTATTTCAAGTAATCATCTAAGTACTCCTGAAATGATGGTTTCCTAGGTTTTTCACATGTTCAGGCAGTGAGTTCCAGATACCCAGCACCCTCTGGATTAAATAACTCTTCCTCAAATCCCCTCTGAACTATCTGCTCCTTAGCTTTCATTTATGACCCCTCTTCTTTGATCCTTCTGTTTCTTCCTACCTCCATAGCTATACTCCTCTTGATATTGTACAACTCAGAATCAGTTACCTCATCAGCCTTCTCTGTTGGAAGAAAAATTAAGAGACTATCCAATCCCTCTAAATAGTGGACATTTTCCAGCCCAGGCAATGGGCTCGTCAATCCTTGTCAATCTCCTTTCCTTCTGATAGTTTAGTGACCAGAATTGCAGTCTTCCTTCTGTGGCCTAGCTAACATGTTAAACAGTTCCATCATAACCACACAGCTCTGTATTCATAATCTCCTTAGCCACCTGCCCTGTCACCTTCAAGCATCATGAACATGCACAAAGATGTCTCTCTGATATTTTGTACTTCCTAGTGTCCTACCATTCAACTTGTGCTCTGTGGCCTTGATATTGCTCCCAAAACACATTGTCTTACACCTTTCAGGTTAAATTCCGTGTGCTATTGTTCTGTCCATCTTATCAGCCACTGTATATCATCCTGTATTCTGAGGCTTTCCTCCTTGCTGTTGACCACCGCCAATTTCTTGAGCAAAACTCTTGCATTGCACATCTAGATGTGCAAACAAACAGCAAGAGACCCAGCACTGATTCTGTGTTTCCCTTGTCTGTTTGGGAATTATGATGACATGGAATTGTTTCACTGTCTATCAATTCCCTCACTTAAAGCAATGAGTACATTTGAAAAGAACTTCATTGATTGTAACTCACTTTGGGATCTCTCATCTCTGTGACAGCTGTATTAATGCAAGGCTTCATTTAGAAGTTCTGTCCAATGCACAATCATAGAATCATTCAATACAGAAGAGGCCTTTGGCCCATCAGGTCTGTACTTCCAAAAATACACTGAATCTACACCAGTCCCTCTTTCCAGCACCAGGACCAAAGCCTTCAATGATATGACACTAAATAGTGAGGTTACCTGCCTCAACTGCTTATATTCCTTTTGCGTGATATACATGGTTAAATTGTTTAGCCAGGGCAGCTATTCGACATGTAAAAGCTTTTGTTCAAAAAGGATGGTGAAGTGACTATTTCTCTTAGTATTAAACCACACATGAAACAATGTGATGCTAGGCTCATAACCATCCTCTGCTATTTACATGGTCCGATTTTCACAAAAGGTGCATTGCTGTCGGGTCATTTTCTGCACAGTAATGAACTTATGACCATCAGTCTCACTGTTTATGTGACAGGGCAGGTGGGAGAGAAACAATAGCCCATTTTTAACTCCCTACCATGTTAAACTGTCTGCAGCCCTGCAGATCAGGGCCATTGGGGATGACTCTCAGTGAGTGAGTATTTTACTCAAATTCCATTAATCTTGGGCAGTTGGTGTCAGATATTAACTCCTGCCTGGTCACAGCAGGCAAACAACACTTGCGTAGCTAGCGTTTCTGCGGGATTGCTATGTGAAGACAATTCCTGAACACCAAATAGGGTGCATAGAAAGATCCCATATTCAGTTAATTCAGGGAACAATGTCCAGCTTTCATTTCTCTCTTTCCCACTAGCTGTGCAGCTTTTGCTCTGTCTCTGATAAAAGTTAGTTGGAAATTTTTGTAATTTCCTGCACAAATGTAATTCTTCCCCCTCCCTCCCGTGTTTAAGAGGGTGTATAGAGTCATACACAACAGAAACAGACCCTCTAGTTCAGCTCATCCATGTGGACCAAGTCTCCCAAACCAAACTAGTCCCACTTGCTTGTGTTTGGCCCAAATCTCTCTCAACCTTTCCTATTCATGTACCTATCCAAATGTCTTTTAAATGTTGAAACTGTACCTACAACTACCACTTCATCTGGCAGTTCATTCCACATACAAACCACACTCTCTGCAAAACAGGTCCCTTTTTAATCTTTCTCCTCTCATCTTCAAAATATGTGCCCTGGTTTTGAACTTGCCCACCTGAGGGAAAAAAATCTTTGCTATTCACCTTATCTATGACCCTCATGATTTTATAAACCTCAATAAGGTCACTTCTCGACCTCATACACTCCAGTGAAAAAAAGTCCCAGCCTATTCAATCTCTTCTTGTAACTGAAACACTCCAGTCCCAGCAACATCCTGTTAAATCTTGTCTGAACTCTCTCCAATGTAAAACTACCCTTCCTGTGGAAGAGTGACCAGAATTGCACACAATACTCCAGAACTGGCCTCACCAATGTGCTGTACAACCTAAACGTGACACCCAACTCCTATACTCAATGGTCTGAGCAATGAAGGCAAGTGTGCTAAACACCTTCTTAACCACCCTGTCTACTTGTGACGCAACTTTCAAAGAACTATGTACCTGAACCCCTAGGTCCCTCTGTTCGAAAACACTACCCAGAGTGAATGTGTGCTGCCCTTCCCGAGCACAGCCTGCCATTTAAAGAAAATGGTTTAATACATCCGCCAATGGAGAGAGCCCTGGTCCCAGGGGAAGATAGCGAACAATAGCCTCTTTGGAGCAGGGAGTCAGAATGGGATGAAGCTGTTATTGGAACTTTTTGCTGCTATCACTCCCTGAAGCAATGGGGAATACCTTTAGTTTATAGAGACTTTAACCAGATTTGGCATTAAGGGTATCGTTGGCTCATTCATCTGGGGGTATGATTCTCACTTAGGGGTTAGTAGCATTTTCAAGAAGTCCTCGTTTCAAATCCTGGACTGCTCATCTATTGCTTTGTCAAGTTGTCTGCACAGCTTTTCAAGCAAAGCTGCACTCAATGAGGTCAAAACTTCCTGAAATTGGGATTTATCTTCAGGACCAGAGGAGTCATTGCAACACATATAGCACAGCAACACATGGAGAAAGTGAAAACGTGTTTCAGAATCTTTGCCACACAATCGGAATCTGAATGAATGCTCCAGCTGCAGAATGGCGAATTTTGATGCCGGCCTTTAGGATGGTGGATATGAAGGGATTGGATGTGACAGCGTTCATGGAAATGGTGCCATGTATAAGGAATGACAGTAATGGAGCTAGATTAGGAAGTTTGGACCGTTTTCCTTGATGACTGGAACTGATGTAATTGAAGTGTTCAAAGTCTTGGGAGCCCTGCGCAGAGTAAATAGGGAGAAAATATTCTCCGACATGAACGGATTGAAAACAATTGGGCAGATATCTCAAGTAATTAGTAAAAGCAAAAGTGACATGAGGAAAGACTTTTCACACAAGGTATGAAACAATGTTTAAGAAGGATTTAGACAGACAAATGAACAGGCAGAGAATAGAGGGATTTGGTCCACATACAGGCAGATGGAATTAGTTTAGAATGGCATCACAGTCAGCATGACACAACGAGCCAAAGGGCCTGTTCCTATGCTGTACTGTTCTATGTTCTATGAGCAGTTAGTGTTTGTAAATCACTGTCTCAGACCTTGAAGCAGGTTCAATTGAGGCAGTCAAAAGGGAATCAGGTGGTTCTTAAAGAAGTAACAATGTGCAGGATACAGGGAGCAGGCAAAATAATGACACTAGATGAGATACTCATATTGGAGTCAAACACAGAGAATGCTGGAGAAACTCAGTGGCTCTCGCATCATTTGCGGAGTTTTTCCAGCAATTTCTGTTTTTGTTTAAAATCTCCAGCATCTACAGTTGTTTTAGTTTTTTTGTCTGATTGTTGATCCTTTTACAATGGGAATAGTTTCTCTGTCTATTCTATTCAGCCCCCTCTTGATTTTGAAAACCTTGATTTGATTTCTTACTTGCTTCACTCCAAGATAATCAGTCCCAACTTCTTCAAGCTGTCCTCGTAACTGAAATTTCTAATTCCTGAAACTAATATTGTGAATCACTGCTACACTCTCTCCATTGCATTCAAATGCTTCCTATAATTGTGCCCATAACTGTATGTGCCAGCTGTGGTCTAACACATTTCTTATACAAATTCAATGTTGCCACCTTGATTTTATACTCTATGCCCCTAACAACAATAATAATTAAAAGGCTTTGCTGTAACAGCTGGTCTATTCTTTTCTAGATCATAGGTTAAATAACTCTGCTTAGTCAAGCATGGTGTTCGAGTTCTTGATTTCTCCAAGTTAACAAGAAACTGATTGATATCCTGTTACCAAATGTTGCATTTTTGGATCTTTACTCCTCTGTTACAAGAAGACTTGAATTGAAAGAGCACCAGTTACAAATCCAGGATGCTCCAAAGTGTTTCACAACCAATAAAGGTATTTTGAAGTGTCGTCACTCTTGTAGTATAGGTAAAACAGCAGCAACGTTGTGCATACAGAAGATGGGCCAATGGGCTGAGGAGTGGCAGATGGAGTTTAATTTAGATAAATATGAGGTGCTGCATTTTGGTAAGGCAAACCAGGGCAGGACTTATACACTTACTGGTAAGGTCCTGGCGAATGTCACTGAACAACCTTGGGGTGCAAGTTCATAGTTCATTGAAAGTGGAGTTGCAGGTAGAATGGGTAGTGAAGAAGGCATTTGCCTTTATCGGTCAGTGCACTGAGCATAGGAGTTGG
This sequence comes from Ginglymostoma cirratum, assembly GCA_024137785.1. Classification (NCBI taxonomy): domain Eukaryota; kingdom Metazoa; phylum Chordata; class Chondrichthyes; order Orectolobiformes; family Ginglymostomatidae; genus Ginglymostoma; species Ginglymostoma cirratum. Next base: position 2,383,577 of record JAHRHZ010000130.1, read on the forward strand.
GAAGTCATGTTGTGGCTGTACCGATATTGGTTAGGCTATTTTTGGAAAACTGCATTCAATTTTGGTTTCCCTGCTATAGGAGAGATGTTAAGCTTACAAAAGATTTACAAGAATGTTGCCAGGATTGGAGGGTTTGAGCTATCAGGAGAGGCTGAATAGACTGGAGTTATTTTCCTTGGAGCATCAGAGACTGATGGGTGACCCTATAAATGTTTAGAAAATCAGGATGGACATGGATAGGGTGGATAGACAAGGTCTTTTCCCCAGGGTGGGGGAATCCAAAACTGGAGGGCATAGGTTTAAGATGAGAGGGGAAAGATTTAACAGGCCTAAGGGGCAACACTTTCACACACAGGGTGGTGTGTGTATGGAATGAGCTGCCAGAAGAGGTGGTGGAGACTGGTACAATTACAACATTTAAAAGCCATCTGGATGGGTACATGAATAGGAAGGGTTTGGAGGGATATGGGCCAAATGCTAGCAAACGGGACTAAATTAATTTAGGATATCTGGTCAGCATGGATGAGTGGGCCGAAGGGTCTGTTTCTGTGCTGTACATCTCTGTAACTGTAAATAAGATTCTCACCAAATAATCTGTTCAGCGATATTTGTTGAGGAACAAATGTTTAGGAGCTCACCAGGGGACTCTTCAGATGAACAGTATGGGAATGAGACATAGGGAGTTTCCTATAATATTCAATATATTTATTCAAATGTTACAATTCCGTCCAGCAATTTATTACTGATTTTGAGAAGAGAAACTCCTTATTGACCTTTTACAACTGATTTCTGACTAATCCAGTTATTTTGAAGCTTGGAGCTGGTTATTCTAATTTGTTACATGCCATAACTAACACACTATAGCTACAGGAATGATTCAGAATTAGGAAAACCCTTGAGCTGCCTCCATAAACAAATGTCAAAACATTTCCAATAAAATGCGATAACCGTCAACTTTGATTCATTCTCCCCAACTGGAGCTTGACTCGTACAATTCTAAATCATTCAAGAAATGGATTTTAAAGAGTCGCCATCTCTCTGTTCACCTGCATTCACCTTGAGGATATTTTCACAAGATGGGATTAGTTGATGGGTTTAATTCTCTCCCGTTCGGCTTATAGTCAGTTTTTCTGTGGATTATGTGTTGATAGCTTGAGAATTTAAAATGTTATCTCAGCTTTCGATCCATAATAATTACGCAATGGTGCCCTGTTGTTGTGTTACTGAGCACGTTTGGGACCAATTCTTTGAGGCAGTTTCACCACACTTTTCCCACATTAACTACACCACACGTCACATGGCATATGTCATCCAATACTCCCTCAGCCCTTTACTCACTGTCAGTTATTCCCACTTGCTGATGCAATGTTCTCTATCTTTTACTCACAGTCAGTTATTCCAATTCCCACTCACTAATGCGATGCTCTCCATCTCTTACTCTGAGTTATGGTGTGATATTCTCTGAGTAGAACATCCCATTCATTCTCATTCAGGAGCACTGGAGGACCTTTACTATTCTATCTAATCTTGATGTAATGTGTTGTCTGTAGATCAGAGGCTAAAGCACTTGCAATCAGTTTGGAAATAACTTCCAAATTTCCTGTTCCCAAGCACTTTGTCTTGAAAATTAACAGAAAAAATGAAACCAAATCTTTCAAAAATAAAGTTTCCAGTTCAAATTGTCACCATGCTGTCAGTAGAAAGGGTTAGCTCCTCTGCTTGTTTGCAAATTGGTGGAGTTTTGTCCAGTTTTTGGTTCTTTCTTAACATAATTGTAGAAAAATAGAACTTTAAAAGAAGGTAAAACAAAGACTCTGACCGCATTTGACCAAAAAACCTATACAGGATAGAGTTTCTCACATTATCTGAAATCCAGATCATAACCTCAAATTTGGAGCTTACCTTTTGGGAATCAAACATTTTCATGCCTTTCATAATTCTGCCTATATTTTGCAATTCATACTTAATAGTTTACTTTCACTCAGTATTATTACATTTCACAAAACAAAAGCTGGCAGCATTTTTGATTAAACATCAATTGGAACATTCTTTTGTAGGTGGTGTACGAAGAAGCTCCTGTCCACTGTCTATCTATCTGCACAGAGAACGCACTGTGCCTCTGGACACACACATGTGTGCACACACACACACACATACTGCAAGCACAGTCTGCTAAACATGACCTTAGTGAAAGTCTTCTTTGTGACACTAAGAAATGAGATGCCTCTTGTTGTTGTGGGACTTGCTATGTTTGAGCAGTTTGGCTGTGATTCCATCCTTGCTGGGGTCCTTTCTGCTTACTCAGCCTTTTCCCATTCAAATGATGAGGGTACCGCATTAACACCATGACAGGAAGCTGCAAGACACTAGATTTGTCTATGTCATGTGAGTACAGCTCACTGGAGTGTTCAACCCAGCAGGATATCTGTTTACTTTTATCAGTGAGAATTTCAAATTCTTCTGATCTCCAGGCAGCAATTTTGGTGCTGGGTGCACCAAGTGTTCGCTTGATCCCATCAAAGAGAGCACAGATTTTCCTTGTTGCATTCAATTTGGATGTCTTGACAGAGAATCCAGGATTTCTTTGCACAGTATCTCCCTGCCCTTTCCATGGCTGTCTTGGCTACTTTCAAGTACAGGAGAGTTCTAGACGTCAGGTTTATTTTCTTTTAATTCACTTGTGGGATGTAGGTGTCACTAGCTGGACTAGCATTTATTGCACATCCCTAGGTGACCTTGAAAATAGGGTGAGTTGCATTCTTGAACCACTGTTAGACCACATGGTAGACATACAATGTTGACAGGGAGACAGTTCCAGAATATTGTCCCAACAACATTGAAGGAACAGTAAAATATTTCCAACTCAGGGTGGTGAGGGACTGTCAAGTGTTGGCGTCCCTATGTATCAAGTGGCCTTGTATTTCTAGATGGTAGTAGGTTTGGAAGGGTGTTGTTTATGGATCTTTGGTGAATTTGTGTAGGGCACATTGTTGCTACTGAACATCAGTGGTAAAGGTAGTGCATGTGGTGTCCATCAAATGGGCTGCTTTGCCTTATATGGTGTCAAGCTTTTTCGGTTTTGCTGGTGCTGCACTCATCCAAGTGAGTGGAGTACTCCTTTGCATTTTTGGTTTGTACTTTGCAGATGGTGGACAGCTTTTGGTCACTCAGCAGCTGAGTTACTTGTCGTTTCCTAGCTTCTTACTTGCTCTTCTAGACACAGTATTTATACGGTTCACCTAGTTCAGCTTCTGGTTAACGGTATCCCCCGCGATACGAATAGTAGCATACACAGAGATGGTAGTTAAGGGGAAGTGAGTAGATTGTGTTTTATTGGTGATAGTCATTGCCTGGCATTTTTATGGCATTTACTTGTGACTTTTCAGCCCAAGCCTAGATACAGCCAGGTTTTGCTGCATTTGGACATGGACTGCTTCAGCAGATTGTTGTACATTAGGCGGGTTTGATTTTCGCTGCAATGCAGATGCTACCCCTGATTTGTTGTGGGTTCCGTCTTTACCAAAAGTTGCAGCTGCTGCTGCAAATGATTGAACTCAACAACTCCAAAGCTTCACTGACATGAACGTTGCATGATAAAGTGCTTATTGCTGTACCTGGAAAATATCATAATGCTTATGTGCTTTGGGAAATTTAATTGCAAAATGCAAAAAATGTGTAAATGAGTAAGAATTGTCAGCAAAGATGAAGTAGCACCTTCTCGTTGGAGATGTTGATGAATACTTTCAGACAGTGAAGTGCAGATTTTGCACCAAAAATCAATTTAACATTCAAGTAAAGGCTGATAATTTTATTGTAACTGAGCTCCTATTGAGAGTTTTTGAATAAGGAGAAGGATCACAAATTACGATTTTAGAAAAGGATATTGAACCTCTGAAAATCAGTGATATATCCTGAATATTCAACAGCCGCTATTAATCGAGATTGTTGACTTCAGCAGAAACACTGCAGTGATTAACAGCAGCAGTATCAGTAGAATCCAAACACTGCTGATGCTTATAAATTCGCTGATGCCTCAACAAATTGGATGACCGAGTGAATCCTTTTCCACATGTGGAACAGGTGAATGGCCTCTCCCCGGTGTGAACACGCTTGTGTACATTGAGATAGGATGCAGACCCAAACTTCTTTCCACAAGCAACACAGCTGAATTGCTTCTCCTCAGCATGAATTTGTTTATGTGACCAAAGGCCAGAATAAAGAGTGAATACCTTCCCACAAACTGGGCAGATAAATGTCTTCTCTCCAGTGTGAACTTGCTTGTGTGACCAAAGGCCAGATGCATGAATGTATCCTTTTCCACACACGGAGCAGACGAATGTCTTTTCCCCAGTGTGAACTCGCTTGTGTGATGAAAGGCCAGATGAGTGAGTGAATCCTTTGCCACACACAGAGCAAATGAATGGCTTCTCCCCAGTGTGAACTCGCTTGTGTGACCAAAGGCCGGATGAATGAGTGAATCCTTTGCTGCACACAGAACAGATAAATGGCTTCTCGCCAGTGTGAATCCGCTCATGTGCAGTCAGGTCAGAAGTCTGGCTGAATCCCTTTCCACAGTGAGTGCAACTGAATGGCTTCTCTCCATTGTGAATTCGCTGGTGCAACATGAGGCGGGCCGAACGAGTGAATGCCTTCCCACATTCAGCGCAGGTGAATGGTCTCTCTCCAGTGTGAGTGTGTTGGTGTTCAGTGAGGGTGGATGACTGCCTGAAACTCTTTCCACAGTGAGTGCAGCTGAATGGCTTCTCCTCGGTGTGTATTCGCTGGTGCAACATGAGGCTGGCTGACCGAGTGAATCCCATTCCACATACGGAACAGGTGAATGGTCTCTCTCCAGTGTGAATTCGCTGATGTACCACCAGGTTGCATGACTGAGCGAATCTCTTCCCACACTTGGAGCAAGTGAATGGCTTTTCCCCAGTGTGAACTCGCTGGTGTGCACTGAGGTTGGATGAAGACCTGAATCTCTTCCTACAGTGAGCGCAACTGAATGGCATCTCCTTGGTGTGAATTCTCTGATGTGATATGAGGCTGGCCGACTGAGTAAATCCCTTCCCACACATGGAACAGGTGAATGGTCTCTGCCCAGTATTATCTTGCTGGTGTGACATGGAATCAGCTGAAGACTTCAACAACTTTTTTCTACGGGAGGTGCCACTGATTAGTCTCTTCCCATTGTGTATTCGTTGGTGTGACTGGAGACTGGATGACTGAGTGAATCCCTTCCCACATACTGAACAGGTGAACGGCTTCTCCCCAGTGTGAAGTCGCTGGTGTGCAGTGAGGGCGGATGACTGCCTAAACCTCTTTCCACAGTAAGTGCAGTTGAATGGCCTCTCCCCAGTGTGAATTCGCTGATGTAACATGAGGTTGGCTGACTTGGCAAATCCCTTCCCACACACGGAGCAGATGAACGGTCTCTCCTCACTGTGAGTTTGCTGGTGTAACATGAGGCTGGATGAATTAGTAAATCCTTTTCCACACACAGAGCAGGTGAATGGCCTGATCCCAGTGTGAATGCGTTGATGAGTTTCTAGCAGACAGGGATAATCAAACCCTTTGCCACAGTCCTCACATTTCCATCGTTTTTCTGCAGTATTAGTCCCGATGTGACTGCGTTGATGATATTCCAGCCTGGATGGATATCTGAAGCCCTTCCCACAGTTCTCACATTTCCAAGGTTTCTCCATGGTGCAGTAGTCCTTGTGGACTATTAGTTGAATTATAAGTTCAAGCTTTGTTCAGATGCACAACAAGTTTCACCCCACTGTGCTGTGATGTTTTCAGGGTGTGTTGTATTAAACTGGTTAAAACTCTTTCTGGGCTTCCATTACTGTGTGGTTTTTGATGCAGAGCACCTGTGCCAACAGCACAGGTTCAATTCCTGCACCAGCTGAGGTTACCATGAAAGTCCCACCTTCTTAACCTTGCCTCTCAGCTGAGACGTAGTAACCGTCAGGTTAAGCCATCCCCTATTGTGTCTCTGACAGCGCGGGACTATGGTGACGTTACCTTTATAAATCTCTTTCCACAGTAAGTTCACTAGAACACTCTCTGAGGTTGTGTAACTGGTTAAAAAAATGTCTGCTCAAATGTCCGTGCATGTAACATTCAGGTGCTGATGAATTGAGTGACTTTCTCAGATCTTGGCACGATGTACAGTTCAAGTTTCCCATCAGCAAATCCTCTCTTTCTAACATCCTGGAATAGAAGTTCATAGAAGTCAGCACTGGGAGTACATGATAGAAATTCTGAACAAACAATTTCAGTTTTTGTGGAATATTCTTCCTTTCTTGTTCTCCCAAAGCTGTAAATCCCTGTCTCACACACTCCTCCCTCTTTCTGTTGAAATGCAAATAAAGCTTTCGATAATTCTTTCTGAACATTTTTTAAAAAATGTACATCCAGAGACAGCAATATCTCTGATAATTCAGTTCAATCATTACTCATCACAAAACATTAATCTGGTCCTGCAAATAGCAAGGACTGCAGATGCTGAAAGTCAGGGTCAATAAAATGTGTCGCTGGAGGAGCACAGCAGATCATACAGCATCTGAGGAACAGGAAAGTCAACGTTTGGAACTTTCATCAGGACTGACCTCCCAGTTGCTGTCTGACCTGCAGTGCTCTTCCAGTGCCACATTCTATCGATTAGTCTGATCCTCCCTGTCTCCTATATTCCATGTTTCCATGCCTTCTTCATTTCTGAAGAAGGGTCTAGGCCTGAAACGTCAGCTTTCCTGCTCCTATGATGCTGCTTGGCCTGCTGTGTTCATCCAGCTCTACACCTTGTCATCTCAGATTCTCCAGCATCTGCAGTTCCTACTATCTCTGGAGAAAAATAGCCTCATGTTCATAACTGACTGTCAGCAATAAGTAATCATGAAACACAAAACGACTATGGTGCAGAAGGAGGCCATTCGGCCCAGTGCACCTGCGAGGTTCTCTACATTATCATTCTGACTTTATGACATTCTACTGATGTTTCTGTCATCCTGTACGTTGCATCTAGTCAAATAATCATATAATACCCTTGACTGAACCTGCCTAAACAGTTCCATGCATTACATTCCAGATCCTAATTACCATATGCATGAAAAATTCTTTTCTCCCATCACATTTTTCACTTTGTAAATTATTTGAAATTTGCACTCTTGTTCTCAATGCATTTACCAGTGTGAACAGTTTCTCATTATCCACTTCCACATAATCTCCTTTTAGCCTTCTCCAATCTACCTTCAGGATTGAAATTTTCATATCCATATTCCCAAGTGTTCCTTTTGCTCCTTCTTTCCCGTTCAAACTAAATTAAATCTGGAATCAGCCTCATACTCCATTCTGGTTACTGACTGTCTTCATGCAGTTTAACTAACTCGAATTAAATATTGAGAAGAATGAAGCCACTGTTTCCAGTCCCTGCTCCAATTTTCACTCCCTAGCTGCTACCTCAATCCCTCATTCTGGCAACACTCTGATATTCAGCCAGGCTATTCCCAACTTGGTGTTACATTTGACTCTGAGAGGAGCTTCTGATCTTGTATCTATGCTAGTACTAAGACCGCCTGTTTCCATCTCTGTCATCTCATTTGCGCCTGCCCCTATCGTAGTGTAGCTACTGCTGAAACCCTCCCTCATATCTTTATTATCTCAGACCTCAACTACTGCAATGCTGCGCACAACGATGTTCCACCTTCTGATCTCTGGAAACGCAATCATCCAAAACTTTGCTGTCGGCAAATTGCAGCAACTCTTGAGTCCTGAGCCCGCTGACCTACACTAGCTCCCATCCAAACAACATCCTGACTTAAAATTCTCAGCTTTGATATCAAATTCACCCAAGGCCCACCCCTGCTCGTTTCTGTGATCTTCCCGATTCCAGAAGAGCCCTCCGAAATATCTGGGCTGCTCTAATTCCATCCCCACAGTTTTCACTGCTCCATCATTGGTGGCTGCATTCTTCAGCGGCCTCGGTGCTGAGGTCTGGCATTCCCTCCCGCGCTTTTCTCCTTAAAAAGCTACTTTCTTTGCCCAAGAAGTTTAATCATCTGCCGCGATATCCCTTCGTGCGGCTCTACAGGACAATTTGTTTTACCTCTTTTCTGTGAAGTGCACTGGGATAGTTTATTATGTCAAAGGCGGTATCGAAATAGAAGTTGTTGTTGCTGCCTGTCTGGAGATCAGTCTCTGATTGTTTCAGTGGGCTCTTCATTCGGGGTTGTCAGGTCACATGACGCTACGGGCCGCGCATGCGTCCTGCAGGGCAATGCCCTCACCAAGATGGCCTGAGCCCTCCGGCGGCCAGTTTTCTGATGAAAGCTGGCGTCTGGCACTGAGCACTGAATCTGGAGCTTCTTACACGGAGTTTGAGTGTTCCGTTTAACAGAAACACCGGCTCCCTACTGCAGCCGTTGACAAGGCAGCAACTCTCCAGCCCTGCGAGATCGCAGATGAGCACCCCCACGAATCTCACAATATCTCCGTACAACGCATGCTCAGCTCCCACCAGAGTGATTGGCAGCACACCCTACCCAATAGAAAGGGGGTGCTGTGGCCGGAAGTCCGCGCCAGATCACCGGTCCTCCAACCAATCGAAGTGATGGGGGGGCGGGACTAATCCACGATTAGGATGCAGATTGGTTAGAGAAGGTTCACAATTTACTCATTCAGAATAAAACAAAGCAACACATTCTCGTCGTGTGCATGATGGGGATGCCCAGCACATGATTGCAAAGTATGGGCTGGAGCATTTACAATAATGTTTAGCCAAAATTACGAGAGTATGATTGATCTCGGCCTCCTCCAAGAATCCCCAAAATCTCAGTCATTCAAAAGGCAGTGTGGAGCTGGAGGAACCCAGCAGGCCAGGCAGCATCACAGAAACAGGGAAGTTGACGTTGCGGGGGGCCTTTCTTCAGAAAAGGATGGCGTGGGGGGAGAGCTCAGAAATAAATAGAGACAGGAGGGGTCGGGCTGGGGAAGGTAGGTGGGGTGGTGATAGGTGAGTGCAGATAAGGAGTGGTGGGGATTGATCAGTGAGGTGAGAGGAGCAGATAGGTGGGAGAGGAGATGGACAGATTGTGTGAGGTCAAGGAGGCACAGATGAGAGGGAGGGTTCGTCATAGGGCAAGGCTGGGGAGGTTTTGAAACTGGTGAAATCCATATTTAGGCTGATACCTCCTTCTCCTTCCGGGACTTCTCTGTCTCCACCTCTGGTGACGGTCTCGAAACTGACATTATTTCAAGCCCACCAATTCCCACAGCTACCTAGACTACACCTCCTCTCACCTACCTTCCTGCAAAAATCCCTACTTCCAATTCATCCGTCTCCACCGTGTCTGCTCTCAAGATGGGGCGTTCCACTCCCAAACATCCCAGATGTCCTCTTATTTCAAGGACTGCAACATCCACCACCCCCCCCCCAACTTCAGTGGTCGAAAATGCTCTCGACTGCGTGTCTTGTGTTTCCCACACCTCTGCCCTCACATCCCTTTCCCCAACAAAAACAAAGACAGAATCCCCTTGTCCTCACTAACCTCCGTATCCAAGTATCTTTCTCTACCACTTCCGTCATCTATCAAGCAGGGATTTCTTCAGACTGGATAATCTTTTATTCATGTGAATGCTTTAATTAGACATCAGGTCCAAGGAGCTTTCGTAGCAATTTCCCAGGAGAGTTTAAACTAGAGTGGCAGGGGTATGAAAACCAGAGTAACAGGTTGGCAAGCGGAGGATTTGAGGGGAAGGTAGATGTTAGGACCATTGAGTCAGAAAAGAAAGCCAGGCAGAGACAGGTAAATGAACACGGCGGTACGAATGGGCTGAAATGTGTTTATTTCAATGCAGGAAGTATTCTAGGTAAGGCACATGAGCTTAGAGCCTGGATTAGTACGATGTTGTGGCCATTACAAAGACTCGGTTGAGAGGGGGACAGGACTGGCTGCTTAACGTTTCAGGGTTTTCTTGTTTTAGATGAGATAGAGAAGGTAAAAGAGGTGGAGGAGTTGCCTTACTAATCAGGGAAAATGTCACATCTGCCAGGAAATACAGGAAGGTTATTCTACTGAGGCAATACGAGTAGAGCTTAAAAATAAGAAGGGTGCAATCACTCCGATAGGATTATCCAAGAGGCCCCCCAACAGCCACTGAGACATTGAGGAAAAGATACGTAGGCAGATTATGGAAAGATGCAATAACTGTAGGACTGTTGCAGGGAAACTTTAGCTTTCTCTATATTGACTGGGACTTCCTCAGAGCTTAGACTGGGCAGAATTTAAGTGTATCCAAGAGGATTTCTTGAAACATTATGCGATAGTCCAACTAGAAGGAGGGCCAGACTGAACCTTGTACTGGCTAATGAGCCTAGCCAAGTGACGGACTTTTCAGTGGGACAGCATTTTTGAATCAGTGATCACAGCTATTTTAAAACTTAAGGAGTTATGAATAGGGATAAGTCAGAACCTTGCATGAAAGCAAATAGCATCACCATTAGGCAGTAGCTAGGGAGAGTTAATTGGGAGGAGCTGTTATCGGGCAAGTCTACATTTGACATCTGGGAATGGTTTAAAGACCTAGTGATCAAAGTTCAGGACCGGCATGTTCCAATAAGAAGGATAAGGATGGCAAGGATAATCAGGGAGGTTGTAAATTTAGTCAAAAGGGAAAAAGAAGCATATGTAAGGTTTGGTAAGCTAAAATTCGTCATGCCTGTAAGAAATATAAAGAAAGCAGAAAATAATTCAAGCAGGGAATTAGGAGAGCAAGAAGGAGCCATAAGATGACCTGGACAAGTAGGGTTAAAGAGAATCCCGAGGCATTCTATACATACATTAAAAACAAAAGGATAACTAGGGAGAAGGTAGACTCAGAGTAAAGGGACACCAAGTCAGGAATGAGATAGGGAAGAAGGAATTCCTTGCCACAGAGAGCTGTAGGGGCAGAGTCCTGGTTTAATATTTAAAGCTGAGATGGCTATCCATCTTGATCAAATTGATCATTGATCAGCAAGGGAATCAAGGGTTACAGGGAAAGGGCTAAAGAGTGAAGGTGAAGAATGTTAGCTGAGCCATGATCCTACTGAATGGCAGAGCAGGCTTGTGGGGCTGATCTTTCTACTTTTTATTGTTTTATCATGAAAATGCCCCTTTAGTCTAACTCTGTATTTAATTCAATTAGCCAATCTTTAAATATATTACAAATCGACTGATTCCTCATTATCTACCTTGATTGTTACCTCAAAGTATTTTAATAAACTTGTCAGGTCTGACTGACCCTTCATAAAGCCATGTTGACTCTGCTTGGTTATGCAGGTAATATGTATTTCTAAATGCTCTGTTATCCAATCGTTAATCAAACATAGGGCAGGTTGTGAAATTGAGCTGAATGAATCTGATTCGTACTTTTTCTTTGGCCAATCGTGTCATTGAAAACTACTGGATCTTCATAAAAACTCATCTGTTTTACTAGTGTCCTTCAGGGAGTGGAATCTGTCATTCAGTCTGATCATAAAGACTCTAACCTCCATGGAAAGATGGGGTTGAGGAGACAGAGAAAGCTGGAAGGAGGAATTACTGAAAAGAGAGGGATTTTATTTACCAACAAGTCAACCAGAATTTTGGCAAAACATTTCAAAACCAGCCACCTCCACCACCTTGAGGGACAAGGGGAGCAAAGCGTTCATCACCTTGAAGCTCGCTCCAAGTCATACAACGTCCTGACATCCAATGCTGGATGAACAGAAATTTCCTCCAAATCAGTACTGGGACAATAAAAGCTACTGGCTTCAGTCCCTGCTACAACCCTCCTAACCCTGACTGTATTTCCATCCCTAGCGACTGTCTGAACTGGACTGTCCACAAAGTTGAAGGAAGACCAGACTGAGACACAAATCTTTGACCACAGAGTCACATTTTCACCCTGACATTCTACTTCCACTTTGGTGACATGGTACAGCCTCAGTGCCCCGTGCTGAAAATAGGAAAGCCTTGCTAAAAATGTGACACTTGAATGACCCTAACATACTCCTGATATATCTCCCACCTTCAAGCTTCCTGTAATCTTGAGTACATCCAACACTTTGCTGCCAATGTGCTCACTTGCACCAAGCCTTATTAACCTCATTCTGTGCTCACTGACCTAAAAGGCCTGCCAGCTGAGAAACACCAAAATTCTGCATTTCTTATCCTTGTTCTCAAGCCCATCTGAAAGCTATTCCAATCTGTACTGGTCACACAATCCTTTTAGACTGCTGCACTAGCCCAATTCCAACCTCTTGGCTATTCTCTAAAAATCAATTGCCTCACTACTGGTAAGTGTCCTTTCATAGTCACAGAATCAGAGCAGATAAACAGGCCCTTCAGTTCACCATGCTGACCAACAAACACCAAACTAGGCCAATGCCATAGCCTATTATAGCCCTGCCATTTATAGAGTCATATATCACAGAAACAGACCTTTTGGTACAACTCCTCACACCAACCAGACATCCCAGTCTGACCTAGTCCCATTTGCCAGCATTTGGCCCATATCCCTCTAAATCTTTCCTATTCATGTACCATCCAGATGCCTTTTAAATGTTGCTATTCTACCCACCTCCACCACTTCCTCTGGTAGCTCCTTCCACACACGCACCACCCTCTGCATGAAGATGTTACCCCTCAGGTTCTTTTTAAGTCATTTCCTGCTCACATTAAACCTGTGCCCTCTAGTTTTGGATTCCTCCCCCCCCCTCAGGGAAAATACCTTGGCTATTCACCCTATCCATTGCCCCCATGATTTTATAGACCTCTATAAAGGTCACCACTCGGCCTCCAACGCTCCAGGGGAAAAAACCCCAGCCCTCCCGCTGCAGGGCAAGGCCTCCAGTCCCAGCAACACTTTTGTAAATGTTTTCTGCGCCCTGTCAGGTTTAACAACATCTTTCTTATACAAGACGTTTGTTTTAAACGTGTCACTTGCTTGGAGACTGAGGCCTGGAACGGGCATCTTATGAAGCCTAACCACCACGTCGATGCGCCGACAGCTGCCCCCCAAACCCCCTTTCAACCATCTCACACTGCCCGCAGAAACCTCCATCAACCGTCTCCAAACAGACATCGCTCATACTGCGCATACTCCAACAGGCACACAGCCGCATCGATGACGGCGGCTTATGACCAATTGAAAGAGAGGGGCGGGTACTCAGCCCGTTCTCCAACCAACCGGAGAGAATGAGGGGTGTGGCCAGGCTTACGGCTCAAGCATGCGCCGTGCTGTCGCTGGAGCCGGAACATTGTGTCCTGGACAGAGAGGGCGGGGCTTTCTGTCCGCACCTTTTGCAGCACGTTCAATGGGAAGTATTGCCTAAGGTGGGTCAACTCTAACCAGACAAGATCTGACAGAGTCACTCCTTTCACCCACCGCCTAAGTATCACCGGCATTCCACCGTGCAAGGTAAAAGGTTTGTCTGTTGTGTCTGTCGGTAAAGATTTCCGAGATCAGTGTCACTGGTAAAGCCCCAAGCGATTCGAAATCCTCCCCAGAGCAGCCCTGGAGGATGTGCCCAGGTCTGGGCAGCATACCTGAAGAAGGAGAGACTGAATGGGCCTGCCTAGGAAAACAGTGCAGATTTACCTCACTGATACCTGGATACAAGGTTTACTTTATGAGCAGAGGCTGCAAAAATTGAGCTTAAATTCTTTTTGCCACACTTAAGAGGCCATTCGACCTCTTTTATCCACACCAACTCTCTGTAGAGTTACACAATCCTTATCGGTCTAATGTTATCGGTCTAATTTCCCAACTCTTCCCCCCAAAGTATTGCAAATTTATTTCCTTCAAATGCCTTTCCAGTTGCCTTTTGTAAATATTGATCCTCTTGTTCCACCACCCAAGTAGACAGAGTTAGAGACAAAAAAACTGCAGATGCTTGCATCCAAGGTAGACAAACAGGAGGCTGGAAGACCACAACAAGCCAGGCAGCATCTGGAGAAAAGGAGAAGTCAACGTTTCAGGTGTTACCCTGAAGATTGACTTCTCCCTTCTTCCAGATGCTGCCTGGCTTGCTGTGTTCTTCCAGCCTCCTGTTTGTCTGTCCAAGTAGACAGAGTGGATTGGGTACTGCCATTCATTCCGTACAAATGCGCTCTCTCTTGCTGTGCCTCTTAGAGTCATAAAGATGTACAGCAAGGAAACAAACCTTTTGATCCAACTCGTCCAAGTTGATCAGATATCCTAAATAAATCTAGTCCCATTTGCCAGCATTTGGCCCATGTACCTCGAAACCATTCCTATTCATCCAGATGCCTTTTAAATGCTGTAATTGTACCAGCCTCCACCACTTCTTCTGGCAGCTCATTCCATACACACACCATCCTCTGCATGAGAAAGTTGCCCCTTAGGCGCTTTTTTAATCTTTCCCCTCTCACCTTAAACCTATGTCCTCTAGTTTTTGACTCCCCACCCCAGGGAAAAGACCATGTCTGTTTACCCTAACCATGCCCCTCATGATTTTATAAACCTCCATAAAGTCACCTCTCAGCCTTTGATGCTCCAGGGAAAATAGCCCCAGCCTATTCAGCCTCTCACTATAGCTTAAACCCTCCAACCCTGCCAACATCCTTGTAAATATTTTCTGAGCCCTTTCTAGTTCTGCAACATCCTTCCAATAGCAGGGTGACCAGAATTGAACACAGTATTCCAAAAGTGGCCTAAACAAAGTCCTGTACAGGCACAACATGACCCCCAACTCCCTACCCAATGTATTGTCTAATAAAGGCAAGCGTACCAAATGCCTTCTTCACTATCCTAACTACTTGCGACTCCACTTTCAGGGAACCATGAACCTGCACCCCAAGATCTCTTTGTTCAGCAACACTCTCCAGGACCTTACCATTAAGTGTGTCCTGATTTGCCTTTCAAAAATGCAGCAAGTAGCATTTATCTAAAATGAACTCCATCAGCCGATGCACGGCACATTGGCCCATCTGATCAATATCCCATTGTACTATGAGGTAACCTTCTTGGCTGTCCACCACTACACCTCTAATTTTGGTGTCATGTGCAAACTTACTGACCATACCTCCGATATTCACATCCAAATCATTTATATAGATGACAAATAGCAATGGACCCAGCACTGATCCTTGTGGCACGCCACTGGTCACAGACCTCCAGTCTGAAAGCAACCCTCCACCACCATCCTCTGCCTTCTACTATCAAGCCAGTTCTGTATCCAAATGACTAGTTCTCCCTGTATTCCATTCAATCTAGCCTGGCCATCCAATCTACCAAGAGGAGCCTTACTCAAGTTGACGTAGATCGCAACCACCACTCTGCCCTCATCAATCCTCTTCGTTACTGTGGTCATCTCCGATGTGTCCCTGATGTACGGTAGGGTGACTAGTGTTTCTGGCCATGTTGTGTCTTCTTGTTGTGGTCTGTTGCGGAGGTAACAGCAGATTATGTTTTCTGGGTATCCATTCCTTTTAAAAACTCCGCATAAATGCTCCTGTTCTGCTTTGTGCAATTCCACGATGTTGCAGTGTCCTGATGCTGCTCTGTTTATAGGTGTTGGGGTGGTTGCTGGTGTAATTAAGTATCTGGTCCATATGGGTGGTCTTTCTGTATACACCAGTCTGGAGTTCCCCATTGTTCTTACCTTCCACTATTATGTCTGGGAAGGATCGTCGGTTGTGGTTCTCTTCTTCTTTTGTGAATTTTATTCTGGTGAGGATAATGTTTATCTGTCAGTGGGTTTCTTCTGCCTTGTGTGTTTAATAATCATGAAGGTCTCATCTACCTAGCAGACCCAGAGTTTGGTTTGGATAGTGGGGAGCGCTGTCCGTTCTAATCTTTGCATTACTGCTTCTGCTATCAGTCCTGATATTAGGGATCCCATTGGTGTTCCGTTGATTTGTTTAAATATATGGCCATTGAAAGTGAAATGGGTTGTGAGGCACAGATCCAGCAGTTTCAGGGTGTTGTCCTTGTTGGTGTTGTGGGGTGCCTGCTTTCCTGATTCGTCCAGCAGTGTGGCAATTGTCTCTTTGGCTAGGTCGATGTTTATGGATGTAAATAGTGCTGTTATGTCAAAGGATACCGTTATTTCATCCTCTTCTATTCTGGTGTCCTTGATGATGAGGAATTCTTGGGAGGAGTGGATGGAGTTGGTAGTGTTGTCAACTAAGTACTTCGGTTTCCGTTGTAGTTCTTTGGGTCCCTTAGGGAGTCCATAGAAGCGAGGTGTGTTGGATCCCTCTGGCTTCATTTTTTTGATAGTCTGTCTTGCTGATGTTTCCTGGACTGTGTAATTTCTTCAGGGTCGTTGTAATCCAGTTCCCTAACTGCAGCAACCCGGAATTGCACAAAGCAGAACAGGAGCATTTATACGGAGCTTTTAAAAGGAATGGATACCCAGAAAGAACAATCCGCCATTACCTCCACAACAGACCACAACAAGTAGACACAACACAGCCAGAAACACTAGTCACCCTACCGTACATCAGGGAAATATCAGAGGTGAGCACAAGACTACTCAGACCCCTAGGTATCAGGGTAGCCCACAAACCAACGACCACCCTGCGACAGCTACTGACGAACGTAAAGGATGCCATACCCAGAACCAGTAAAGCTAAAGTAACGTACAAAATATCATGCAAGGACCCTGAAAAACGATACACAGGCCAAACTGGCAGAAAACTGGCAATAAGCATACACGAAGACAAATTAGCTATCAGGAGACCAATTCTCACTGGTCTCAATACACATAGATGAAGAAGGGCACAAATTCGACAACACATCCATAATAGGACATCCATAAAAAGAGACATTCTGGGGAATTCCTGGAGGCCTGGCATTCTGACTAGAAGTCCGTCAACAAACACATTGACTGAACCCGACATACAAACCACTGAAAAACAGAATGGGATGTAGTACCAGCCAACCCAGCAAACAGAGGGATATAAATAACAAATGGGACAGAACACCAACGCTTCACTGGAGGTGCACTGATGATGTTACCTCGCAGGGTGATGAAACATCTGTAACCAAACCTGCCAGCTCAAGTTCCTCATTCTCAAGTACTTGACAACTCCCATTTCAAATTCTAAATCTAATCAGATGCAACTAGAGCAGAAATTGCTGGGAAAACTCAGCAGATCTGGCAGCATCTTTAAAGAGAAATCAGAGTTAACATTTTGGATCCAATGACCCTTCTTCAGAACTAATGGTAGCTTGGAAAAGGTTGGCATTTATGCAGAAGATGAGGTGGGGTTGGGGGAGGCGGGGAAGTTGAGTAAGCAATACATGGATGTAGAGCCCAGAAAGGGTGAAGAACAGTTGGACAGACAAAGGACTGTGTAACGATCACTCTGGAGGAATTTATAGCTGATAATGGGGACTATTTAACAGTGAAATTAATGACCGTGAGCAAGAAAAAAGTTTGGAATAGAAATGCAGTTGGGGAGAGGAGCAGAACTTCTTCAAGGTGGGCATAGCTGGAAGAGATGTAGCAGCGAGTTAAACAATATCCACAGGTCCCCCAGTCTTTATGTCATCCACAATCTTACTAATTAGGCCACCTACATTCTCCTCCAAATCATTAATACATTACTAACAGCAGGGGCTCTAGCACTAATTCCTGCGGAACACCACCAGCCACAGGTCTCCAGTCAGAAAAACACCCTTCCATTGCTACTCTCTCTCCTAGCCAATATTATTCCTTTGTTTAATAAGGGCAACAGGGCTAATCTGGGAAATTACAGGCCGATGAGCCTTATGTCGGTGATATGGAAATTATTGGAAGACTCTTAGGGATAAGATTTACTCACATTTCAAAAAATATGGATTTATTAGAGATAGACAGCATGCCTTTATGTGGGGAAGGATCTGTCTCATTGAGATTTTTCAGGAAGTGAGAAAGAAGATTGATGACGGCAGAATGGTAGATGTT
>JAHRHZ010000130.1:2401920-2415992 GCA_024137785.1 Ginglymostoma cirratum
TAATTTCCCAGATTAGCCCTGTTGCCCTTATTAAACAAAGGAATAATATTGGCTATTCTCCAGACCTCTGGCACCTCTCCTGTGACTGAAGAGGATACAAAGATTTCGTACAAGGCCCGAGTAACTTCCTCACCTGCCTCCCTCAGCATTGAGGGATAGATCCCATCGAGTCCTGGGGACTTGCTTTTCAAAACATCCAACACCACTTCCTTTTTTATACTGATGTACCTCAGAATATCAACATAACCCTTCCAACACTTGCCATCCACTATGCCCTTTTCCTTTATGAATTCCAATACAAAGTACTGTTTAAGGACCTCACCCACTTCTTCTGGGGCCACGTATAAATTTCCACTTCTTTCCTTGAGTGGACCAACCCTTTCCCTAGCTAGCTTTTTGCTCCTTGTATTTGTATAAAATGCCTTGGGAAGTTCCTTAATCCTGTTTGCCAATACCAGTCATTTCCTTTTCCTGCTCCTCTCCCAAACTCTCCTGCAGGAGACCAGAGTCCTGACGTGGTGGCAGGTTCCCTTCACTTAACGCAGTTGGGTATTTTTCAATTGGCTGCTTTCATTCCACTGTTTCTTGTTTCAAATTCATGTTCCAGGGAATTGGAAAGGGAGGATTTACAGAAAGGAAACTCAAATCGAACATCAGGTCAAGACCTGTTAGAGACACTGGATTTGTCAGGAGGTGAATATCATTGGTCTTTGACCATGGAAGGAGAAAGCACAGTTCACAGTGAAGAGAATCCGTACACATGCTCTCTGTGTGGGCGAGGCTTCAGCCAATCATCTGGCCTGGTGAGACATAGATGCAGTTACAACAGAGAGAAACCTTGGAAATGTGACGACTGTGGGAAAGGATTCAATTACCCGTCTGACCTGGAAACTCATTGGCGCAGTCACACCGGAGAAAGGCCATTCACCTGCGCGAAGTGTGGGCAGGGATTCACTCGCTCATATACCTTGCTGACACACCAGCGAGTTCACACTGGGGAGAGACCGTTCACCTGCACTGAATGTGGGAAAGAGTTCACTGAGACATCGCGGTTGCGGAGACACCAGCGAGTTCACACTGGGGAGAGGCCCTTCACTTGCACTGAATGTGGGAAGGATTTCACTGAGTCATCCCACCTGCTGAGACACCAGCGCGTTCACACTGGGGAGAGGCCGTTCACCTGCTCTGAGTGTGGGAAGGATTTCACTCGATCATACATCCTGCTGAGACACCAGCGGGTTCACACCGGGGAGAGGCCATTCATCTGCTCTGTGTGTGGGAAGGGATTCAGTCAAGCATCCAACCTGCTGACACACCAACGAGTTCACCAGTAAATGCAGTGTCTCTCCGTAAAGATCTCTCTCATTGAGTGGATTTTGCTGTTAATTACATCTGGGCCTGAACCATGTTCTTTGAGATCCATTTCCGCTGATGTTAATATACAGCTCATTAATGGGTGTAATACCCTGTAAATCAAATAAACTTCCTTTGTCTTGTACACACAGTGTGTTGAGTTTTAATTTTTGTATCGTGAGATCACTGCTT
Source organism: Ginglymostoma cirratum (assembly GCA_024137785.1). NCBI lineage: Eukaryota > Metazoa > Chordata > Chondrichthyes > Orectolobiformes > Ginglymostomatidae > Ginglymostoma > Ginglymostoma cirratum. Next base: position 2,403,466 of record JAHRHZ010000130.1, read on the forward strand.
TTACAGGACGTACTTGCTTCTATCTCCTACATACTTACTTCCAAAAACAATTGTGAAGAGCTCATGGAGCTTCTTTGTCATGAGAATTGAGATAATCTGATCAGCTGCCCCTGCTGCTTCCCTCTCTTTCATTCTCCCAAATGGGCCAAACTCGCCATGATGTTACTGAGTTTCTCTCTGAACTCCCTTTGGCCATGTTTCTTATTGTGTCTGGTGGTTGGGTGGTTCGTTGAAGTCTCTTCCACACCCAGACGCCTAGTGCGAGTGATGGTGAACGTGTGGGTTGGGGTGGGGAGGTGTGGGTGTTGGGTCAGGTTGAGTCATGAGCGCAGGGGACCAGAAAGAAGCATTCATACAATCACTTGGTGATGAGGTCTCATTGAACTGTGACAGAAGCTGTGTTGGAGCACAGGAATAGGCCACTCAGCCCCTTGAGACTGCTCCTCCATTCTAGATCATGGCTGATCAATTCTCTCAATGGCATAATCTTATGCCACCCCCTTGATATCACGGTAACTGGAAATCTGTCAATCTCTCTTGAACTTGCTTAATGACTAACCTTTCATAGCCCTCTGCAGTAGTGAATTCCAATGGTTAACCAACCTCTGAACAAATAGGCACCTCCTCATCTCTGTCACAGTTGGATTACTTTGTAATCTGACACTGTGTCCCCGGTTCTGGAGCCCACATTCAGGGGAAATATCCATTCTGCAGCTGTCCTGTTGAGCCCTCTAAGAATTTTAAGTTTATTTAACTGAGATCACCTCATTCTGAGCAACAGAGAATACAGGCTCAGTCTCCTCAATCTCACATAGGAACGGTCTCACCATTGCAGCTATCAGTCTGGTGAATCTCTTTTGCACTATTTCTGTAGCAAATATATCGATCATAAAACAAGGATTCTACTGGTATCTGGTCATTACACACAGGAAGGGAAATTAAGAATAAATAAGAACTTTTTATACTACATGCGTGGAAAGACCATGTGGGTTACATTGAACTGGGAATGGCAGCTCATACGACAGCACGGTGGCATGGATAGCACTGTCTCTCAGCACCAGGGACCCGGGTTCAATTCCAGCCTTGGGTGACTGTGTGGATTTTGCACGTTCTCCCTGTGTCTGTGTGGGTTTCCTCCAGCAGTTTAAGGATGTGTATGTTAGGTGGATGGATGTACTAAATTGCTCCATAGTATCCAGAGATGTGTAGGTTAGATGGATCACCCATGGTAAATGTGGGGTTGCAGGAATAGGCTGGGGGAAACATGGGATGCCGTTTGGGTGGTTGGTGCAGACTCAATGGGCTGAATGGCCTCTATCTGCACTGTAGGGATTGTATGAGGAATCACTGCTCCTAATAGATGCACTTTCTTTCCGGCGAAATTCCTTTCGACTGCTCCAGCTGCCCTCCGTCACCATTGGGTGGAGTTCCCAGAGAACTAATCAAATCCCTTATTTAGTGCACCACATCACTGTCACCACCTATGCTCGAGTACCCACTACAAATCTTTAGCCAAAAGGACCAGTACTGTGGAAACTGCTCCAGGGGCGGTTTCACAGGTGATCTATACAATTGTAGCAAGACCTCTTTGCTCCCATACTCCAATTTCCTTGTGATGATTGCAATCATGTTGTGCCTTCTGCATTGCTTGCTGCACCTACGTGTTGGTTTGCATTGGCTTCTGAGCAAGGACACTTATGTTCCTTTGGAAGTAGGCAATTTCCAATCTCTCCCCATTTAAGAAATGCTCTTCACGTCCATTTTTCATACCAAAGTAGATGACCTCAAACCTACTTATATTATAAAAGCTGAAAACATTGCTGATTTGTAAATCAGGAATAAAATGGGAATTGCTGGAAAAGCTCAGCAGATCTGGTGGCATCGGTGAGAAGAAATCAGAGTTAACGTTTCGGGTTGATGAGCCTTCCTCAGGACTCCCTTGACCGAACCATTAACTCTGATTTCTCTCCACAGATGTTGCCAGACCTGGTGAGCCTTTCCAGCAATTTCTGTTTTTATTCACATTATATTCCACCTGCCATGCTTGTTCCCACTTACTGAGCCTGACTAAATCTCCTTTGCAGCCTCTTCAAAGCACACCTTCCCACCAAGTTTTGTGTCATCTGCAAAGGTGGAAATATTAGAATGTCTGTCCAGCATCGCTGCTTCCAAATCATTTAGATTGCGAACAGCCGGGGCCGAAGGCACTACAATGCAACAGTAGTCACAGTATACCATCTAAGGATGGCACATTTATCGCTGGTCTTTGTTTTTTGTTAATTTCGTTGATCAAAATTTATCAATCTGTCCAAATTCTCATCTGCGTTCAAATCATCTGCCTGCGATTCCTAAACAAATATTCAGATTTTGCTTCTGTATGATAATGAAAATGCTGATGCCATACCTTGCTCCACCTTTAGTAAAGTAGTAACCCGGCCCACATTCTTCCATAGAATCATACAGTGCAGAAGAGGTCTTTCGGACCATCGAGTTTGCACCACCAAACATACACTAAAGTTACTCTAGTCCTACTTTCCAGAACTAGGCCCACAGGCTTGAATGTTATCTTACTTCAAATGCTCATCCAAGTGCTTTTTTAAAGGTAGTGAAGCTACCTGCCTCAACTACCCTCCCAGGCAATGCATTCCTGACCCCAGCACCCTTTGGGCAAAACTTTTTTTTAGTCAAATTCCCTCTAAATCTACTGCCTTCCACCTTAAAATTATCTCCCCTGCCCCTTATTATTGGCCTTTCAATGAAAGGGAATAGCTGCATCCTATCCACCCTGTCCATTCTCCTCTTAATCCTATACGCCTGAGTCAGGTCTCGCATCCCCCACCCCAACTTTCTCTGCATTGCACAAAACAGCGTGAGCTTATTCAGAGATAGCAAGAACTGCCGATGCTGGAGTCAGAGACAACACAGTGTGGAGCTGAAGGAACACAGCAGGCCAGGCAGCATCAGAGGAGCAGTTCTGGGCTGGGATCCATCTTCTGAAATTTCTGAATTTCTGACCCATCTTCTAAAATTCCCTCCCTCCAACAAAAACAAAGACAGATTCCTCCTCGTCCTCACGTATCACCCCACTAACCTCTGTAACGAACGTATCATTCTCCGCCACTTCCACCACTTACAATCCGACCCCACAACCAAAGATATATTTCCCTCCCCACCTCTCGCCGCCTTTTATAGGGACCGCGCTCTCCACGATTCCCTTGTCCACTCCACATTCCCCACTAACTCCACCACCCCCAGCACCTTGCCCTGCAACTGCAGGAGGTGCTACACCTGCCCCTACACCTCCCCCATTGTCTCCATTCAAGGAACCAACAAACCTTTCACATCAGACAAAGGTTCACCTGCACATCGCTAATGTGGTCTATTGCATCCGCTGCTCCCGATGTGGCCTCTACATCGGCGAGACCAATTGGAGGCTCAGAGACCGCTTTGTAGAGCTCCTGCGCGCTGTTCGTGACAAACGACAACCTTCTGATCATGAACCATTTCAACTCCCCCTCCCACTCCCTGGGTGACATGTCCGTCCTGGGCCTCCTCCAGTGTCACAATGACACCACCCACAAACTGGAGGAGCAGCACCTCATATTCTGCCTTGGGAACCTATAGCCCATTGGTCTAAATGTGGACTTTACCAGTTTCAAAATCTCCCCACCCCAAGCTTCATCCCCTGACCAATCCTCCCTCTCATCCTTGACCTGACACAGCCTGTCCATCTTTTTTCCCACCTATCTGCTCCTCCAACCTCACTGACCAATCCCTACCACTGCCTACCTGCACTCACCTATCACTGTCCCACCTACCCTCCCCAGGCCCACCCTTCCTCTCTCTATTTATTTCTGAGCACCCATCCCCCATTTCTGAAGAAGGGTTCACACCCAAAACGTCAACTTTCCTGCTCCTTTGATGCTGCCTGGCCTGCTATGTGCCTCCAGCTCCACACTGTGTTATCTCTGACTCCAGCATCGGCAGTTCTTACTATCCCCAAGACCGCTCTGTTCTCTGCACTTCCTAGTGTCCTGTCGCTTGTTGTACGATTTATTTCCAGAGAACGGTAGGTGATCATATCCCAAAACTTTATATTTTGAATCATCCATGCTCTGTGATTAAAAGATAACTATTTAAAAAGAAGTCAAGCCTACATCTTTATGTGAGAGCTTTAGTTCAGTTAGCCATACCCCTCACTGTTACTTAGCATCCTATATTAATATAACCAATTAAATTTGATTAACTCTCCATTAATGTATCCGTCACCTCTCCCCTCACTCTATTGGGTCTCAAACATTCCTTCAGAATGTATTAGATGACAACAGCATCACTTACGAAAATACAAAATAACATTTTTACAAACCACTCCAAAACCACAGCCTTTCATATTGATATGATGTAGTGTTATACATAACATATACACCATGAACTTTAATAATTTTAGCCTGAATGTCATTCTACTGTTTTGTTACTGCTTCATTGCTGCTGGTATCTGAGGTGGTGTTAATTCTTCACCATTTTGTTTATAATTATTTGATGACATGTGGGCATCACTGGCAAGGCTGGCTTGTGTTGCCCATTCCTAAATCCCGTCAAAGTTGGTGAAGAGTTAAAATGGGATGAGATTGGAAAATACTTTGTGAAGGACCATCTCAATGTTGGAGTCTGCGTCCAGTTCTGGTCCACCCTATTATGGGAAGGATATTATGGGAAGGAGACCATTACGTATTTAGATGGAAGGAAAATGGGCAGAAGTTCATCAAGTAGCATTACTGGTGTGTTATAGAAAGGGGGCGTTGCAAGTAACACATTAATTACCAATAGGAGTTCATCTTGGAATAAGGAAAACTCAAGCCAAAATACGAAAACATTTTTATTGGCCTGGGTTACATAAAGATGTGGTTGAATTTTGCCAGACATGTCACACATGTTAGGTAATAGGAAAATCTCAGGCAGTGATAAAACCCGCACCCTTAATATCCATTCCCACATCTGAGGAACGCATTACAGAAGTTTTAATTGATAGTGGAGGACCCCTCCCTAAAACAAAAAGTGGGAATCAATATTTGTTGACCATAATAGATGTATCTACTAGATTTCCAGAGACCGTTCCATTATGCAATATCATAGCTAAAAGGAATTTTTATACTAGATACAGGCTACCCACAGAGTTACAGTTGGATCAAGAATCAAATTTTGCAGTGAAGTTATTCAAAGAAATTATGGATAATTTAGGAATAAAGCAAAGTAAATCAATCAGAACTTAAACCATCCAGAATTGCAGGGAGCATCAGAATGGTAGCATCAAACTTTAAAGACCATGTTGAGGGCCTATAGTCAAGAGGATTGGGATAAAGGAATTCCATTTATACTTTTTGCAATTAGGGAATCACCTAATGAATCAACTAAATTCAGTTCATTTGAATTAGTTCTTGCACTTGGGGTGAGAGGACCAACTAAGTTAGTGAAGGAGAAATTGCTGAACCAGAGTTTAGAAACTACATTATTGGATCATCAAACCCAATAGAATGCAATGTTTCAATCAAATCGATGTGTTTTATTCTATTACTGCTTCCTATGTTTTATTATGTTCTATTCTCACAGGTCATTAAACCGAGTGAATAAAAGCCTTTTGCAACAATTTGTCTTTGGATAGCAGTGAAGATCACATTAGGTCTTGCTGTGTCCCTGCACAGACTGACTCGGGTCTAATTCAAAATGTCCTCAGCATCGCACAAAGATGGGAGACGCTGCAGATGCAAAATTCAAAATAAAACTCAGAAAATGCGGCAGGCCCCATGACATCTGTAGAGGAAGAAACAAGAATTGGGGCTTCAGATTTGTGACATTTCATCAGAGCAGAAAGTGCTGAGCATTTCCGGAATTTTCTGTTTGTCGTCCCTCAGCTTCAGAGAGCCACAGGAGCAGTCTGCATGACGAAATGTGTAGGTTGTAGTTAGAGAGAAAAGTGCAGGTTGCTCTCTGAGTTTCCAAGGGATTGACAGGATGTCTGCAGAATAAGCAGAGAATTCACTGCAGGTTTGACAGTGGCACCGTTCAGTTCTTGAGACTGGCATGTGCGGGTTTGGATGTGTTGTTAATTATGTCAGGATTAAACACGTTGTGCTTGGCAGTTTATTCGTATAGAAACGATCATCATACTGCTAGGACATACAACATTTTCAAGTGAATATGTTTGTTGGAGGAAGGTGGAGTGAGTTTAGACATTAACCCTGTGATTTTGTTTTTACACTGATATTCCTGGCGCTGCGGAGCGTTTTCAGCATTTTCTAATCAATTTAGAGAAATGTATGGGAAAAGGGTTTTTATTCACTTGGTTCACTGCAAAACCTGGTCGCCCTCGGGTAGAAAACAGGAAAACGAAGATTTATTGACCAGAAACAAAAATCTGTGGAAAGCGCATATACGAAAGTTAAGAAAGCAGATGCTACCAGACCAGTAATTTCCAGTAATTTCTGCTTTTGTTTTCTGATGTCCAGTTTTCTTTTTGTTTAGTCTTTGTTTACCAGATACCAGCCAGAAGAACACTGTGCTGAGCTGGCTTTGGTTCACTGCCGGAGAGTATGAGAGCTGTTTACTGAGTGGATACCGATTTCCGTTCTGAAAAGGAATTTGAGGTTTCTTATCTAAACCTCTTCACCAAAATGCCATCCTGTGAGGCAAGGTTTTCACACAAAGGGTGATGACTGCCTGGAACACACTGCCAGAGGAGGTGGGGGAAGCAGGCACAATAGCTGCATTCAAGAAACACTTGGACGAATACATGAATAGGAAAGGAATAGAGGGATAAGGATCTGTAAGTGAAGACAGTTTTAATATGGAAGGGCAAAATATGTTGGCGCAGGCTTGGAGGGCCGAAGGGCCTGTTCCTGTGCTGTATTGTTCTTTGGTAGCATCTATGAGAACTTTGGATTCTAAAGAAGAGTCACCGGACTGGAAAGTTAACTCTGCTTTCTTACCACCAATGATGCTCGACCTGCTGAGTTTCACCTGCAATTTCTTTCCTTGTTTCAGATCTCTAGCATCCATAGTTATTTGTTTGATTTAAGTGCATAAGGCCAGTAGGAAAAGCAATGAACCCAAGACCTCTGATATGTCATGACACGACAACATCTCAGTGCAAAAACTACACTCCCAAACCAACGAGGGAAACAAGCACCGGTGTCCCCACTGTCTGGTTTCATTGTCATCAAGGGAAAGCAATGGCCTAGTGGTATTATCACTGGACTGTTAATCCAGAGACCCAGGTAATGTTCTGTGGATCTGGGTTTGAATCCCACCACGGCAGATGGTGGAATTTGAATTCAATAAATATCTAGAATTAGGAGTCTGACGATGACCATGAATCCATTGGTAATTGTCACGAAAAACCCACCTGGTTCATTAATGTCCTATAGGGATGGAAACTGCCATCCTTACCTGGTCTGGCCTACATGTGACTCCAGACCCACAGCAATGTGGTTAACTTACAACTGCCCTCTAGGCAGTCAGGGATGGGCAATAAATGCCGGTCTAGCCGGCGATGTCCTCATCCCTGAATGAATTTTAAAAAAAGTCCTGTCACTGTCAGTCCGTAGCTAGAGTCAAATCAGAATCTTGACGAATTGCACCCGAGGTCAGGCGGTATCACAACAGCAAAACTGGCTTCTTCTTGTCAAACCGATGACCTTTAGACAGAACCAGGAGAATGTCCATGTGTTGGAAGCCAGTGAGAGGAAGTTAAAAGAAGGTTAACGTGTGTAGTGATGGTAGCCAAGAGTGTGAAAATGAGAGCGGAGGTTGTGGTTCTGCATTGAACTCAAGGTTGACTCTGGAATGATAGTTTATAGAGCTGTGGTGGCTCCTGCCCTCCTATATGGGGCTCAGAATGCTTCAGCCTTATCTTTTGCACTGATGTGCTACGCTGTTCCATCATTGAGGATGGGGATATTTGTGGAGCCCCCCCTAGTGAATTGTTTAATTGTACACCACCATTCACAACTGGATGTGACAGAACAGCAGAGCTTAGATCTGATCCATTGGTTGTGGGATCACTTAGCTCTGTCTATCACTTGCTGCTTTCACTGTTTGGCGTACAAGTAGTCTTGTTTGGTGGCTTCACTAGGGTGACACCTCATCTTCAGGTATGTCTGGTACTGCTCCTGGGATGCCCTCCTGCACTCTCCGTTGAACCAGGGTTGATCCCCTGGCTTGATGTAATGGTTGAGTGGGGGATATGCCGAGCCATGGGGGTGCAGATTGTGCTGGAGTACAATTCTGCTGCTGTTGATGGCCCACAGCTCCAGTCTTAGATGCCCTGTCTTTAGTTGCTGGATCTGTGTGAAGTCTTTCCCATTTCACATGCTGATAGTGCCACACAACACGATGGAGGGTATTCTCAATGTGAAGACTTCGTCTCCGCAAGGACTGTGCAGTGTTCACTCTTACCGATACTGTCATGGACTGATGTGACTGCGGCTGGCAGATTAGTAAGGATGAGGTCAAGCAAGTTTTTCCCTCTTGTTGGTTCCCTCACCATCTGCCGCAGACCCAGTCTAGCAGGTATAGCCTTTAGGACACAACCAGTTCGATCAGTCATACTGCTGCCAAGCCACACCAAGTGGTGGACATTGCAATCTCCCACCCAGAGTACATTTTGTGCCCTTGCCATCCTCAGTGCTTCCTCTAAGTGTTGTTCAACATTGAGGACTACTGCCTCATCAGTTGAGGGAGGAACATATGTGGTAATCAGCAGGAGGTTTCCTCGCCCATGTTTCAACCTGAAGCCCTGAGGCATCATGGGATTTGGAGTCAATTTTGAGGACTCCTAGAGCAACACCCACCCGACTCTATACCGCTGTGCTGTCACCTTTGCTGGGTCTGACCTGCCAGTGGGACAGGACATATCCAGGGATGGTGATAGTTGGACATTGCTTGCAAGAATGATTCTGTGAGTATGACTGTGTCAGGCTGTTGCTTAACTAGTCTGTGAGACAGCTCCCTCAATTTTGGCACTAACCCCCAGATGGTAGTGAGGAGGACTTTGCAGGGTCGACAGGGCTGTTTCTGCCGTTGTCTTTTCCGGTGCCAAGGTCAATGCCAGATGATCCGTCTGGACCTGTTCTGCCAAAGGGATAAATACAAACAATGAAGCAGCATCTGCTCTCTAAACACTGACACCTCCTTGACTATGCCATCGTTAGAGTGAGGGATAGTTCAGTATCTTGATCCTAACTGTGGTGTGGTCCAGGGGTATGATTCTCATGTTTGGTCTTGTGTCGTGTTAGCATGCAAGAGGTCCCAGCTTCAGATCCCAGATGAGTCCTAATTACTTGCTTTCCATTTTGCAAAGTCGCCTGATCAGCTTTTCCAAGAAAGAAAGCTGCACTCCTCTGAAATTGGAACTGGGCCAGAGGTCCCATTGTAGCAAATGTGGCTCAGCAATACACTTGTCAAAAGCGAAAAAAAGTGTTCCAGGATGTTTGAGATAACAAGGTGTGGGGCTGGATGAACGCAGCAGGCCAAGCAGCATCAGAGGAGCAGGAAGGCTGATGTTTCGGGCCTAGACCCTTCTTCCTGCTCCTCTGATGCTGCTTGTTCATCCAGCTCTACACCTTGTTATCTCAGATTTTCCAGCATCTGCAGTTCCTACTATCTCTGTTCCAGGATGTTTGTCAACGTAATCAGACTCCAAATCCATCCTCCAGTTCTGGGCATGAAATTTCAGGAAGTGGGGACGTGAAGTGACTGGAGACAGACTGGTCAGGTTCACGTGGATGGTGCTGTGTATGAGGAATGTCAGCAATGAAGATAGATTGGAAATTTGGGACAGTTGTCCATGGAGGACACGAGGCTGAAAGCTTATCTGATCAAAGTTTTGAAAATCATAAGGGGCCTAGACAGAGTAAGTAAAGAGAAAATGCTCCCACACATGAAAGGATTGAGAACGATTAGGCAAAGGTTTAAAGTCATTAGGAAAAGAAGCAAACGACACACAAGGGGTAATTGTTTTCATACAGGGAGTGAATAATGTCTGTAAATCACTATCTGGCAGTGACAAAGAGGCAGGTTTAATTGAGTTCCTCAGAACGGAATTGGATGGTTACGTTAAAAGTAACAATGTGCAGAGTCGCAGGGAGAGGGCAAGAGAATGATATACCCATTTACTTATTGTAGAGAGCCAGCATAGATAAGGCAGGCTGAATAACCTCTGTCTGCACTGTGACAAAATTTGTGATTTTGAGTAAAATCAGAGTTGGACCAACTGAATGTGGAAAGTTAGACATTAGTTATATTTACACAGCAGGGACACATCTGCACAACAGAATTTTAAATGAACAAAGAACTGTGGATTCTGAGATTTACATCCCAATTTATTCCCAATAATCCTTGATTCCCTTGCCCGACAAGAATCTGTATATTTCTATTTTAAAATACAGTCAATGGCTCTGCCTCCAGTGCCTTCTGAGGTACAAAGTTCCATAAAGAGAGGAAGATGATAGGTGGGAGAATATTCTTCTCTTCTCTGTCCTAAGCTCACGGCATATAAATTCAACACACTGCCACCTAATTCTGAAATGAAGCACAGGAGGAAAAATTCTATTTTAATTGACTTCTAATCAGCCATTTTGCGGCAGACCTCAAGATAGTTGGGTTTTATAGAATCATAGAGATCTACAAAATAGAAAAATAGACCCGTTGTGTCTGCACCAGTCAAAAACAACCACGTAACCATTCTAATCGCATTTCCCAGCATTTGGCCCATAGCTTTGTATGCCCTGGCACTATAAGCAAATATCTGACTATGTATCCAATCTTATGAGCATTTCTGCCTCTACTATTCTTATGATCAGAGAGTTTCAGATTCCCACTGCACTCTGGCTAAAGAAAAAAAATTCTCACCTCTCCTCGAAACCTTCTGCCCTTTACTTTAAATCTGAGTCCCCTCCTCATCGATTGATCCATCAAGGGGAAAAGTTTCTTCCTGACTATCCTATCTATTTTGTATTTTCCACATTACACTTCATCTGCTGATTTTTTGCCCACTTTCTCAACATATCTATATTCACAGTTATGTCTTCTCACATCCTTATATTAGTATTAAATGACATTCCTTAATTTTAAAACTGTGTCCCTTACTTTCCAGACAAACCCGAAGCACAACCTCAGCATCCGCCCTATTAAACTCTTTCGGGATCATATATTTTAATAAATAACCTCCTATTTAGACTGAAATCATGACCAATATTTTCGAGATGTGATCTCACTAATACTTTGCACAGCTTCAAGATGGCCTCAATTGTATACTTCATTTCACTGTCATAAATGTCAACATATCAACTCCCCATATTTTCTCCAGGAACAGGTGTGTGAAGTCTTATGCACTCTTGCAGCTTCTGAGTAACAACTCTGAGGGGTTGCAGAATTCATAAAGAGAAGGCTTAAGAGGCTGAATGAGATCTTTTAATTACTGTGTACCAAACTTGAAGTGCTAACGTTCCTCCTTGTATCATTTGTTCCTGTGCAGTGAGGCAGATTTTATGTAACAGGATTAAAATGTTGAACAGTCTCCTCCTGTTTCTGCATTCAAGTTAAAGTGGCTGAAAGGCCTACTCCTATTTCTATGTAACAGAGTTAAAGAGCTCCAAGGTGCGGTGCTATTCTTGTGTGACAAATCCAGGGACAGCAGAATATCCCACTTCTACTCCTGCATTACTGGCTCGAGTGGAAGAATGACTTTCTGCAGATCTTCTGAACAGAATATCCTCTGGTCCTGTGTTATAGATTCAAGAGGCTGAATGTTCTTCTGCTCCTGAGTAACATGTTCGATAGCCTGAGTGAGATCCATTTATTAGTGTGTCATAAAGTCATAGAGCTGTACAGCAAGTAAACAGACCCTCAGTCCAACTTGTCCGCGCCAACCAGGTGTCCTAAATTAATCTAGTTCCATTTGCCAGCATTTGGCCAATATCCCTGTAAACCTTTCCTATTCATGTACACATCCAGATACTTTTTATATGCTGTAATTGTACTGGCTCCACCACCTCCTCTGGAAGTTCATTCCATACACATACCATCCTCTGCGCGAAAATGTTGCCCCTTAGGACTATTTTAAATGCTTCCCCTCTCACCTTAAACCTGTGCCCTCTCATTTTGGACTTCCCTATCTTGGGGAAAAGACCTTGACTATTCACCCGATCCATGCTCCTCATGATTTTATAAACCTGTATAAGGTCACCCCTCAGCCTCCAATGCTTCAGGGAAAATAGCCCCAGTCTATTCTGCCTCTCCCTATAGCTTAAACCCTCCAAACCTGGCAACATATCAGTATCTGGCAATTGTGCATCATGAAAATTCCCTGATTTATCCATGCAGGCCTTAAGTTTTGTTCTGGTCTTGCTGCAAATGACCACAATTTAGTTATAGAGATAACAAGGTGTAGAGCTGGATGAACACAGCAGGCCAAGCAGCGTCAGAGGAGCAGGAAGGCTGACGTTTCGGGCCTAGACCCTTCTTCAGAAAAA
>JAHRHZ010000130.1:2416392-2447368 GCA_024137785.1 Ginglymostoma cirratum
AAGGGTCTAGGCCCGAAACGTCAGCCTTCCTGCTCCTCTGATGCTGTTTGGCCTGCTGTGTTCATCCAGTTCCACACCTTGTTATCTCAGATTCTCCAGCATCTGCAGTTCCTGCTATCTTTGCAGTCTATGTGCTGCAGGTTTATCCGCAATGCCCTTAGGGAGGGAATTCCAGGACTTTGACTCAGCTGCAGTGAAGGAATAGCAATGTGTTTCCAATTCAGGATGGTGAGTGACTTGGAGGCGAACTTGCAACTGGTAGTGTTCCCATGTATCTGCTGCCCTTGTCTTTCCAGTTGTAATTACTAGTGGGTTTAGAATATGCCTTCCAAGGATCTATGGTGAATTTCTGAACTGCATCTTGTAGATAGTACACTGATGTACCAAGTAGTAGGAACAGAATATCCTTCTATACTCTGTCAAAATTGTTCATCGTTTTGAGCACCTAAATAAGATCATCTCCAAACCGTTTCTGCTCGAGGAGAATAAGCCCAATTGCTCTAATCTTTTCTTGTATCTAAAATCCCTCATTCCTGGTGCCATTCTAGCAAATTCCCTTTGCATTCTCTAAAAGGTTTTGACATCTGTCCCTTAAAATGGTACCCAGAACTGAAAATATACTCCAAATGTGGTCTGACAAATGATTTGTAGCATTACTTCCTAGCTTTTTTGCTGTATGCCTCTATTTATAAACCCAAGGATGCTATAAGAGCTGTTCTTAAGAGCTGTTCAAACTTGCGTGGCCACGCTCAAAGATTTATGCACGAACCCTGAAATCACCCTGCTCCTGTCCTCCCCTCAAGTTGCACCATTGAGCCTGTATTGTCTCACCATGTTTCTTCTTCCAAAATGCACTATCTCATATTTCCCTGCATTGAAATCCCTCTGCCCATTTGGCCAACTTGTTAATGTCCTCTAAAGTTTCTCAGTGTCATCTTTACATTCAATATTCTCCCTAGCTTAGCATCATCTGGAAATTTACAGATGTTGCCCTCAACACCCATCTCTAAATCATTAAATAAATCAGAAAAAACAAGGATTTCTAATTCCTTGGTAACACCACTTTCAACTCGTCTCCAGTCTGGGAAATGCTCATCCATACCTAGCCTCTATTTCCTATCTTTTAGCAAACTTCCACCCAAGCACCCATCCATTCCAAGCCGTTCTAATTTGTGAACTAATCTGTCATGTGACACCATATCAAATGCTTGCTAAAAGTCCAAATATACAACCCCACAGCACTACCATCATCCATCGCCTATGTCACTTCATCAAAGAACTCGATTAAAAGTGTCATGCATGACCTGCCCTTGACAAAGCCATGTTGATTTTGAGTATTAAAGTATTTTTCTCCTCATGTAGATTTATCATTTTCCGTAATATGGCCTTTATCGGTTTTCCCACTATTGATAGATCTGTAATTTTCTTATACACTAGTGTCACATCTGCAATCCTCCAGTCACCCAGAAATACTCCTGTGTTCAGAAAGGCCTGGAATATTTCTGTCAAAGGCTCCCTTTTTCAACCCACAACAATCCATGGACAGCTGGTAAACTTTCTACTTACTGTGGATAAAACAAGGGGTGAAAGGGGTTAACTGAACCTATTTATGAACAGACTCTAATTAATGGTTGTCTCTGTGGTTCTTAATTGTGTCACTGGAGAGTTTTCCTTTTCTATTTGTCAAGTATGCCTTTCAATGTGCTATCCCATGGTATTAACTAGAACGTCGCCTCTGGCATTAACAGAGCTCAGTGGCTTTAGAGAGAGCGAGAGAAGTGACAAGAACCTGAGAACAATAGATTGGACTGTTACAACGATGGATCACAATCTAAGACCAATAGATTGGAATGTTTCAAAAGTGCAAAGAAATTTGTTCGAAGCACGTTACATGCTTTCATTTTATAATGAAGTTATGGTGGTTCTCCGGATTGAATATGTACTTCATGTTATTCAAGCAGGTTACTATCCCATCCTAGCTACCATTGCTGTCCCTGGTAAGTGTCTTCATTAAGTGATAAATTATAGAATTTATATTAATTTACATTGAAACTATGTTTAAGTACATGATTGTGACCGTCATGTAAATTTATGCTAAGACAGATGCCTTAGTTTCAGTTCTGATCACCAACCGTGTACCCTATCACTAATTCCATTTCCCTCCTGGTCAATATTGAAAAGTCATCCAGACTGCTCACACTCTCTGCAAATCCCTTGGTTCTGACATGACTCTAAAAATATATATTCCTTCTTGCAAGTATTGCCCATTGCTAATTTTCATCTCTGTATCCTCTCCATCCTTAATCCTGCCAGCACCACTTTCATCATATCGCCCACCTCTTATTTTTTATCAGCCTAACTGCTGAACAAAACCTCTCCTGTGTTCTTATATCCTGATTCTAGTCTTCCAATGTTGTCGCTGCCATCTTCCTAGGTACACGTCCATAACCCACACCTCATTGAATCCTTTGCTCCCTGCACCCTAACTCACAAGAAATCCCATTAAATCAGCATCTCCATGATAACTAACCAGCACTGACTCCCCTGGTCCTGCATTATAATCTATTAATCTCAGATTGTAAACCATTCTCACGTTCTCACCATCCTACTTGAAATTCTTTACACTGTCACAAACCAAATAATTGCAAAAGCCATTTAACATTCTCCCAGCAAATGGTTCCCATTAAGTACAATTCAAATTCCCTACAGAATGTGTTTTAATTTTCTTCTTTATCTTGCTGTATTTCAATATAGAATCATTTGTTAAAATTGCGCAGTCATCACTTGATCATGTGAACATCGTCACATCAGTATTTATGATAGATGGTTTTGGTAATTTAAAAAGTAGTTGGAGATGATTGTGCCAAAGATACTAACTTGACAAACTCCTGCAGTTAAATCATATGATTGAGGTGATTGCCCTCCAACAACTGCAACCATTTTCCTTTGTGATAGGCATGACCCCAGCCAATGGATATTTGACTCAAGTTTTGCTTGGGTCCCTTGTTGCTGTGCTCCAGCAAATGCTGCATTGGTATCAAGGCTGGTCACTCCAGCTACCTTTTGAGTTCCACATTTTGACCGAGGTTGTATGAAGTTCAGGAGGACATTTTTAAAGTATTCATTTATGATATGTGGGCCAGGCCATCATTTTTCCCATCTTTATTTGTTCATGAGAACATATCGTTAAAATGCCTGATTAAATAGCTTCTTGGGGTGTTCAAAAGTGCATAACTTGTGGTATGACTCAGCAGGGATCTTGCAGGTGATGTTGTTTAGGTAGATACAACGCAAACAAATTTTTGAAGGAGGAAATTCCTCTTCTGCATTGGAATTAATGGGACATCTCTAATTTTGAAATTGTTCCCCTTAGTTCTAGGCTCTCCCACAAAAGGAAGCACCCTCTCAGCATCCAAAATTCTATATCTCCTGCACTTCATTGGCAAACATCTAAGGGGATATTCCAGAAAGGAAAGAATAGATACATTCCAACAAATAAGAAAAATTCTCAGGACTGGACCGCTATTCTTGGTTAACTGAAAAAAGGTCAAAGAAAAGTCATATTGTGCAAAAGATATGGTGCAGGTCAAAGAATTGACAGAACATGAAAAACAGCAAGGAGGAAAAGATACTCAAAGGTGAATAATGAGTTGAACATTAGAGTACGAGATAAGTTTAGCCAAAAATATAACAACAGATAGAAAAGGTTTCTTCAAATATTTGAAAAAGAAAAGAGTTTATTGAAAGTATTGGTTCTAAAGAACATAATTCTGTGGAATTATTAACGGAAGTAAAGAGATAGCAGTCATATTGAGTAGATAGTTTATGTTGGGTGGCACAGCGCTAAGGACCCAGGTTCGATTCCGGCCTTGGGCAACTGTTTGTGTGGAGTTTGTACATTGTCCCCAAATCTGTGTGGGTTTCCTGCCACACTTCAAGGTTATGCAGGTTAGGTAGATTGGCCATGCTAAATTGCCCACAATGTCCAGGGATGTGCAGGCTCAGTGAATTAGCCATGGGAAATGCAGGGTTACAGAAAGAGGGTGTTGGAATGAATGGTCTGCTTCCAAACAATAGGGATTCTGTGATTAGTAAACTCAATTGACCCTGGAGACTTTGCAGGACCTGAATGTTCATTTTTCTCTTTACTTGGTAGTCACACATTGTGTCTCTGTCTGTATGCTGTAATTTGCTGTGGGCCCACCTCCATGCAATCCGAGTAGTTTTCTGTCTTGAGGATGTCAACAGTGACTTCACTGCTGCTTACACTATGAAACACTGAACTCAAACTTATGAAGCTGGTCACACTTCCAGCCAATTTTTTTTTTCTGGGGCATATGGAGTTCGCGCGATTTCATACATTGTGCAGGTTGTACACTCCACTTGGCCCTTCTGATCTGCCATACGTTGGCACTAAAAACTGTGTGTTACCCTCCGACAAAGTACAAGATCGCTATGAAAACGAACAAAGCTGTTTCTCAGAAAAGATAAAAACACCCAGAAACAAACATAAACTATTACCCAACTTTCTATTAAAATTTTAAATATTGACCAATTCTATTCAACAATCAGCTGCTTTCTCTGCATTCTGCCATTGGTCTCAGTTGAGGTAGGCTTTTCGATCTATACCTTACTTTTTCTACCATTCATCTTTCTCTGCAGAAACGTTATTTCTTAATTAAAGAAATGTAATTAATTTAATTTAATATTGATTTAAGGACCTCTTTCCCCTCTGCACTGAATTTGACAGTGGACCTAGTGTCTAGTTACTCACATATATCTCAATCTCACTCTGGTAAAGTCTCCTTCACTTTGACTATACATCTTACTCTGAAAGAATGAAGCCAACCAGTATGGAGTACACCAGATGTGATCTCCCTCAGACCATGCTTAGCTCCTTTTACTAATTGATTCCACATGCCTTAAAATCTCAAATACCAATTCTTCTAGTCATCGTGGCTGCAGTTTCCTGGTGCTGAGGCCTTCCTCCTGTTTTCATACCATAGCTTCAAAGCTGAATGGTATTCTCCTGGGAAATGTAACATGTTTGGGTAGCAAAATGTACAATAGGCTTAAAGCAGCCAATGTACTCCTCCTAATCCAGTAAAATAGATTTTAGGGGCTGAACGCCCTTGTACTGGCATAATGTAAAAGAGGCGTGGAGTTCAGTGGCCTTCGCCTGTTCCTGCATAGCCATCTCCTCATGTTCTGGTACTCCAACAGACCAGACAAGCTGAATGACAATCTATTATTGCTAATAACAGGGTTGAGGACTTCCTCCATCCATTCTAGCTCTTAACTTAAAAACCCCCTTCTCTCTCCACCATTTCTGCTGCAAAGTCCCAGCTCCTGACATTATCAGTTTCCATGTAAAGCCTGTCTCCACTGTTAACCCCTGTTCTCCCTCCCCTCAATCCTCTTACAGTCTTGTCATTTCTTCATGGCCATTTCTGGGAGGGTAGAAGTGCACAGAGAGATTCAATGACTCTTCATGGTCAGAAGGTTAATGCATGGACAATTGAATTTCAGCACCACACTCACATAGTAGGGAGATGGTTTAAGATGAAATAAACTGACATGCCATACATGTAAATGTTTGGAGCTTTCTATAACTGACATAATTTACAACTTTCAAACCTGATATCATTTAGGACATTATTTCACTAATGTTAACATAGAATCCCTATAGCATGGAAACAGGCCATACAGCTCATTGAGTCCAACAAATTCTCAGAACAGCATCCCACCCAGGCCCACACCCCCACCCTATAGCTGTAACTCTGCATTTCCTATGGTTAACACACCTAGCTTGCACATTTCTGAACACTATGGGCAATTTAGCATGGCTACTCGGGGAGGATGTGCAAACTCCTCACAGACAGTGACCTGATACTGGAATTGAACCCAAGTCTCTGGTGCTGTGATGCAACAGTGCTAACCTCTGAGCCACCATGGTACCACTAAAAAACTGTTCACAGCAGACCATTTTAGGCCATTTTATTACTGACAGCATTTGGGGCATTCATTGCTGGCATTATGCAGAAAATTCTGTAACACTCTGTATTTGCAGCATCCTATAACTCGCATTATTTAGAACAATCCATAACTGACAATATTTGAAACATTTTTTGTGGAATTCCCCTGTGACATTCTTGAGCTGACCTTATTTATAATATTCCCAACCTGACTTTCTTCGTGGAATTCGAGATCTATCTATTTGGAAATTTCAACAACTATGAAAACTGGAAAAATCAATAAATGACATAACTGTGGACATTCTAGAACTGAACATTTCCTCTGATTAAGAACCTGAGGGAAGTTGTCACATTTCAGCGAAAAGGAGAAAGAAATTGCTTTTCCCAAGAAGAGGAACCTTCCGTTATATAAAAAAATAGATTGGAGAGATTGGGACCATTTTTTTCTTGAAGGGGAGAAGGCTGAAAGGAAATTTGAAAGTAGTTTTCAATTCATGAAGGAGCTGGGATGGACAGGAGAAAGAGAAACTGTTCACCCTCACAAAATAATCCTGAACAAGCAGTATTAGAATAAGATAGAAATAACAATAGATATAAAGTAATTTCCAAAAAATAAGCTGCATGAAAAAGAAATAATTTATTCACACAAGGGGGGGATCTGGAAACATGTAGTTTATAATTGTGATGAGTGCAGGTTTGGTTATATTGTTTTTAGCAGAATTAGGTGCTCATCTAAATAGAAAAATATATACAGGGTTTGTGTATAAAAGACAGGCATATCGCACAATACCATGACAAGCTTTTGAACAAGTTGTCTCAACATGATGTTCATTCATCAGTTTCTGATGAAGGATCTAGGCCCGAAACGTCAAGCTTTCCCGCTCCTATGATGCTGCTTGGCCTGCTGTGTTCCTCCAGCTCCACATCTTGTTATCTCGGAATCTCCAGCATCTGCAGTTCCTATTATCTCTGATACAATTTTTACCCCCTGTTCATGTCAGAGTTCTGTGAGCCCTATTTCATAGTGACCCTAGGTGTCAAAATGGTGAGTACATCTTAAATGATCTTGCATTTCTTCCCGACATAGGCTGGACGATAATGTAGACTAAAATTCAGAAATTCCCAACCTCCGTTTTCCATCATCAGACTGGGAGAGAATTCTTCACACCTGCAACATTTCAGCCATTGCCTTAAGGACTGGAGAATTGTGATCGGCACCTATTCTCTCATAAACTCGAGAACGTTAATTTTCTAGGAATCAGCTGTTCTGGTTAAGTCACTGTTTGTTTCAGATGCAGGTTTTTGTTGCAATTTGCATTTCATGTTGAAATAATTTAGACCTTCTTATTTATTACATCAGGTACAAATATTTCAACAAATCGTTGAACACAGTCTCACATTTGAAAATCTCAAAAGGTGCTCAAACATACTGGTGATGTATAATTTAAATTTTTATTTTACTTCCTGACAGTTAACTCACTGATGATTTTCATACTGATTGACAAAGATTGTGGTCTGTCTAAAAGTGTCAATCGTTATCTGGTGCCCATGGCATCTGCAGATCAACTTGTCATTATCTTCAACCTAATACTGAGACACCTTCCAATTGTTTATCGGGAACAATTTCATTTCCTGAAGTTCATCCCTGTGTGTAATCTTCACAGTGTCCTTCTTTATGCAGCCACTGGCTGTTCTGGCTGGTTCACTGTTGCTTTCACCTTTGATCAATTTGTGGCCATTTGTTGCCAGAAGCTGAAAAATAAATATTGCTGTGAAAAAACAGTGAACATTATCCTGGGGACAGTGACTGTGCTGAGTTGCATAAAGAACATATTTTGGTATTTTATGTTAACAGGTGTGTATTGGATGCTGAACAGTCCCTGGTTTTGTGTCATATTAATAGATATTCCATCCAACCCAGGCTGGGCAATAATCGAGTTCCTCCACCATATTGTAACCCCGTTTATCCCATTTGTCCTGATTGTGCTGCTCAATGTTTTCCTGTCAGACATATTTTAGTCAGCAGCAAAGCCCGTAAGAGATTCCAAGCTCGCGGCAATGGGATGAGTTGCAGAGACCCAGAGATGGAGGTTCGAAGGAAATCCATCATTTTATTATTTATTATCTCAGCCAATTTTGTCCTATTGTGGTCAGTGCTCATGTTTTATTCTATATGGTGGCGTATATATCATTTAGCATACATGTTTTTTCAAGTAGAACGTTTTGTGCAAGAATTGGGCTTCATGCTGCAGCTCACAAGTTGTTGCACAAATACTGCAATTTATGCTGTGACCCAAACTAAGTTTAGAGAGGAGTACAAGAAAGTATTAAAATATCCTTTCAATCGAAGTTTTCAACTAATCAAATTCATTCATAAAGCTGGCACTTGAGCTTCTATTAATGTTATTAACATTAGAGTATGGGAGTCGTAACAGACTGTCGGGGTACGTATGTGCTGGAGTTACAGAATGGGGTTAAACCTTTTGGCTGGGGCCTATCACTGGGGATTATGTGGAGGGTGGTTTGACTGTCGCGATAGTAAAATTTTTGTTTGACAATTGGAATTACAATCTACACCATTCCCAACATTGCTCGCACCCAACCCCATTCTTGTTCATACTCTCCCCCACAAGCAAGTTAGATAGATCCTTTTATCATTCGGAATCACATCCACTGCTGTTCTGCCGATCAAATTTGCAGTAACTGCAGGGTTTTAATTACGTTATTATTTATCTGGTTAGCTTTAAGAGAGATTTTTTCTATGCTGTTTCTCTTGCGGAGAGGTATTGCCACAGTGGTGGCAGAATGTCTGCTTCAGGAGCAGTGGATAAACAACTTTGAACTCCTTGAGTCTTTTAATTTTAAATTAGACAAATGAAGAATGAGTGGGTGGATTCAGGTTCACACAGACCTGAGTTTTAGCTTTGCTTTCAGTTCGGGTTTTTGGAGCTGGCTGTTGAGATTGACGGATGCAGCTTTCTGTGCTGCAGCAAAAAAGCTTGCATTCTTTCTCTGCCGCTGTATTGTTTCTTTTGGCATTCCTTCCTTCTGGCGGATAACTTGCGAGGAAAATCCGTTTTGCTGAATTAGCCTTTGCTAAGGGTCTCTTTATGGAACGCTGCTGCATTGGAACAGTTGATGATATTTTGCTGATTCTTCTGTTTTCGTTTGTATTTTAACCGTGTTGCCAGAATAAAGTGTGTTTTGCTAAAAGCCTCGTGGTGTACCCATCGAGTCACATCTAGAGCACAGCATCTTATACGGGCCTTAAAATGAAATAACATGTTTGGGTCTAGGCCATCTCCTTCATATATTTTGAAGGGGTTTGCTGTGGTCCATAACAAATTGGGGAATCAATGACTTGGTGGTATTATTGCTTGATCATTAATCCAGACCGAGACTGTTAATCCAGAGATCCAGATAATCGTCTGGAGACCTAGGTTCGAATCCTGCCACAGCAGATGGTGGAATTTGAATTCGGGAGTTAAGAATATAATGACTGTGAATCCATTGTTGATTGTCGGAAAAACCCATCTGGTTCACTAATGTCTCTTAGGGAAGGAAACTGCCACCCTTACCAGGTCTGGCCTACATGTGACTCCAGACACACAGCAATGTGGTTGACGCTTAACTGCCCTCTGGGCAATTAAGGATGTACAATAAATGCTACCTCACCAGCAGTCCCCTCATCCCGTGAATGAATAAAGAAAACAAAAACTGGGGGCTCTTGTCAGGATCAAAATCTCCAATTCCAGGTTGAGTTGAGGATTATTGGATTTAAAGACAGTGAGTGGTCCGTGTTGGCGTCCTCTTATCCAGTGTTGTATTCAGTTGGTTTAAATAGAGTGCGCCTTGTGTAATAATGGCTCATTCAGTAGCAGAGAGTTTTCTCGGTGTGGAAGAAGTCACTTGGGATGTTTTACAGAAAGTAAGTAAGGCAAAGGTTTTGGAATTGGCTGACATTGGAGTGGCCTGAGTCTGTGAGGAAAGGGAAAGCAGTTGAAGCAACAGCTCAGCATTTACAATCAGCAGGACTGCAATCAGAATTATCGGAAATGGCTAAAATTCAATTGCAAAGGAAGCAGTTTGAATTTGATAAAATGGCCAGGGACAAAGAATGAGACAAAAGCAAAAGAGAGAGAGAATTGCATTGGAACAAAGAGCAAAATAATTAAAACAGTTTCAATATGAAAGGGAAATAGACCAGTGTGAATTACAGTTGAAGGCTGAAGAAAACAAGAGTAGACGAAGCAAAAGGAAGGGTTCAAGAGAGAAAAGAAAGAAATAAAGAGAGAAACTTTGAACTTTGTGAAGTGAAAAGTGAGCATCGACTTAAAATGGTGGAGGAAAAGATAAAAGGTGGGAATAGTGATAAAGAACAAACTTATCTTAGCCAAATGCCTGGTGGGGATCTGTCTAAACATGTCCAAGCATTTTGGAGCAACATCTTTGCAGGTAGGTTTGCTAGTGCTGTTGGGAGGGGTTTAAACTAACCTGGCAGGAGGAGGGGACACAGAGTATCAATGAAAGAGAGACACATCATGCGACAGCAAAGGAAGCAAGTCACAATGAGTTCAGAGATAATAGGAACTGCAGATGCTGGAGAATCCGAGATAACAAGGTGTGGAGCTGGATGAACACAGCAGGCCAAGCAGCATTAAAGGAACAGGAAAGCTTGACGTTTCGGGCCGAGACCCTTCATCAGAAATGGGGGAGGGGAAGAGGGTTCTGAAATAAATAGGGAGAGACGGGGAGGGGGATAGAAGATGGATAGAGGAGAGGATAGGTGGAGAGGAGACAGACAAGTCGAAGAGGCGGGAATGGAGCCAGTAAAGGTGACTGTAGGTAGGGGGGTAGGGAGGAGATAGGTCAGTCCAGAGAAGACGGACAGGTCAGGGGGGCAGGATGAGGTTAGTAGATAGAAGCTGGGGGTGCGGCTTGAGGTGGGAGGAGGGGATAGGTGAGAGGAAGAACAGGTTAGGGAGGCGGGGACGAGCTGGGCTGGTTTTGGGATGCGGTTGGGGGAGGGGAGATTTTGAAGCTTGTGAAATCCACATTGATACCATTGATACCAAGCCTTCGCTTGGTTTCCCCGATGTAGAGGAGGTCACAACGCATACAGCGGATGCAGTATACCACATTGGCAGATGTGCAGGTGAACATCTGCCCGATGTGGAAAGTCTTCTTGGGGCCTGGGATTGGGGTGAGGGAGGAGGTGTGGGAGCAGGTGGAGCACTTCCTGCGGTTGCAGGGAAAAGTGCCGGGTGTGGTGGAGCTGGAGGGGAGTGTGGAGCGGACAAGGGAGTCACGGAGAGAGTTGTCCCTCCGGAAAGCAGATAAGGGTAGGGAGGGAAAAATGTCTTTGGTGGTGGGGTCAGATTGCAGATGGCAGAAGTGTCGGAGGATGATGCTTTGGATCCGGAGGTTGGTGGGGTGGTAGGTGAGGACGAGGGGGATTCTTTTTTGGTTGTTGTTGCAGGGACGGGGCGTGAGGGATGAGTTGCGGGAAATGCGGGAGACATGGTCGAGGGCGTTCTCGACCACTGTGGGGGGGAGGTTGCGGGCCTTGAAGAATGAGGACATCTGAGATGTACGGGAGTGGAATGCCTCAGCCTGGGAGCAGATGCGGCGGAGGCGAAGGAATTGGCATTTCCCGCAACTCGTCCCTCACACCCCGTCCCTGCACTAACAACCAAAAAAGAACCCCCCCTCGTCCTCACCTACCACCCCACCAACCTCCGGATCCAACACATCATCCTCCGACACTTCCGCCATCTGCAATCCGACCCCACCACCAAAGACATTTTTCCCTCCCCACCCTTGTCTGCTTTCAGGAGGGACAACTCTCTCCGTGACTCCCTTGTCCACTCCACACTCCCCTCCAGCCCCACCACACCCGACACTTTTCCCTGCAACCGCAGGAAGTGCTACACCTGCCCCCACACTTCCCCCCTCACCCCAATCCCAGGCCCGAAGAAGATTTTCCACATCAAGCAGATGTTCACCTGCACATCTGCCAATGTGGTATACTGTATCCGCTGTACCCGTTGTGACCTCCTCTACATCGGGGAAACCAAGCGGAGGTTCGGGGACCGCTTTGCAGAACACCTGCGCTCAGTTCGCAACGAACAACTGCACCTCCCAGTCATGAACCATTTCAACTCCCCCTCCCATTCCTCAGACGACATGGCCTCCTGCAATGCAACAATGATGCCACCCGAAGGCTGCAGGAACAGCAAATCATATTCAGCCTGGGAACCCTGCAGCCCAATGGTATCAATGTGGATTTCACAAGCTTCAAAATCTCCCCTCTCCCAACTGCATCCCAAAACCAGCCCAGCTCATCCCCGCCTCCCTAACCTGTTCTTCCTCTCACCTATCCCCTCCTCCCACCTCAAGCCGCACCCCCATCGTCTATCTACTAACCTCATCCCGCTCCCTTGACCTGTCCGTCCTCCCTGGACTGACCAATCTCCTCCCTACCTCCCCACACTCACCTTTACTGGCTCCATCCCACCCTCTTTGACTTGTCTGCCTCCTCTCCACCTATCCTCTCCTCTATCCATCTTCTATCTGCCTCCCCGTCTCTCCCTATTTATTTCAGAACCCTCTTCCCCTCCCCCATTTCTGATGAAGGGTCTCGGCCCAAAACGTCAAGCTTTCCTGCTCCTATGACGCTGCTTGGCCTGCTGTGTTCATCCAGCTCCACACCTTGTTATCTCACAATGAGTTCAGCTATATTGAGTGTCAAGAGAGTAAGGTAAGGCTGAGTGGTCTTTAATGATAGGAGTGTAATAGGTAAGGCTGATGAGTTAATGGTGTGGATTGACACACAGAAGTGTGATATTGTTGCCATCACAGAAACATGGTTGAGGGAAGGGCTGGACTGGCAACTCAGTGTCCAAGGTATAGGATCTTTAGGCAAGAGAGAGGAAGGTGTAAAAAAAGTGATATTGTAGCACTGTTGATTCAGGAGTCAATTCCTGCAACAACGAGAGATGATATTTTGGAAGGGTTCTGAAACCAGGCTTTGTGGGTAGAACTTAGGAATTTTAAGAGTCAGCCACTTTACTAGGAGTGTCTTATAGGCCCTCAAAGTGTCAGCAGGAAATAGAGAACAAATATGTGGATTGTTCACAGAGGTGTGTAAAAGTAATACTCGGGGATTTCAATTTTCCCAACATAAATTGTGACAGTCATAGTGTTAAGGGTTGAGAGGGCATGGATTTCTTGATTAATATCTAGGGATTTTTTTTGTATCAAAATGTAGAATGTCCAACAAGGGACAGTGCAGTGCTGGTTCCGGTTCTGGGAAAAGAAGTCAGAAGCCAAACGTCCCTACCCCAGCCCGAGCCCCCCTCTCTCTATTTATTTCAGAGCCTCCTTCCTCTTCCCCATTTCTGAAGAAGGGTCCCAACCTGAAACGTCAGCTTTCCTGCTCCTCTGATACTGCCTGTCCTGCTGTGTTCCTCCAGCTCCACACTGTGTTATCTCAGACTCCAGCATCGGCAGTTCTTGCTATCTCATAAATGTGTTTGATGTGGCGGGGGGACATCATTTTAGTGGTAGCAACCTCAACATGGCACAGTTCAAATTTATTCTGGACAAGGAAAAAGATGGCCTTCAAAAGGTGGCTTTGGATTAGGCGAAGGCAAGTTTTATTAAAATAAAGCAAGATGTGACTGCAGTAGCTCCTTGTGGGTAAACCAACAGCAGACCAGAGGCATTTAAAAAGGAACTGGGGAGGCTACAGGTCCAACAAGTACCCTTTAGAGAAAAATGTAGGAGCAATAAGTTTAGAGAGCCCTGGATGTCTAGAACAATTCAGGACTGGATGAGGAAGAAGAGAAGGGCTTTTAGCAGTCCAAAGGCAGCAACTGAACTGTGGCCCAAGAAGAATACAGGAACTGCAGCCGGGAACTTAAGAAAGCAATTAGAAGAGAAAAAAGGGGTCAAGAAAAAGGACTTGCAAACAGGATTAGGGAGAATCCTAATATCTTATCTAAATCCATGAAAGGGAAGAGGTTAACCAGGGAAAGAGTAGGGTCATTAGAGACCAAAGGGGCAAACTAGGTATGAAGCCGCAGGATATTGGAAGGGTCTTAAATGAATACTCCTCTTCAGTTTCACTCTGAAACAAAAAGAGAACATAGATATGGAATTCAGGAAAAGGGACTGTGAGGAGCTTGCATAGTTTGACATGTGAAATGGGAGGTATTGGAGGCTCTTTCGGGCTTAAAAATGGACAAATCCCCTGGCCTGAACGAATTGCATCTCAGGTTGCTGTGGGAGGAGAGGCAGGAAATTGCAGTGTCTCAGAGAAAAAAATATTAATTCCTCTCTGGTCATGGGGGCATTGCCAGAGGAGTGGAAGATGGCTAATGTGGTTCGACTTTTCCAGAAGGATGGTAGAGATGAACCAGGAAATTACAGACCGGTGAGTCTCACGTCAGTGGCAGGGAAGTTCTTGGATAAAATTCTGAAGTGGCAAATTAATCCTGTTTGAAAAGGCATGGGTTAATTAGGGCTAGTCAGCATGGCTTTGTCAGAGGGATGTCATGCCTAACAAAGTTTTAGAATTTTTGAAACTATGATCAAGTGTGTGGATGAGGGAAGTTCCCGTTCATGTAGTTTATATGGCTTTTAGCAAAGCTTGTGACAAGGTCCCACATGGGAGACTGATGAAGAGATTTAAAGCACATGGAATTGAGTGAAACTTGGTGAGATGGATAAAAAACTAATTTAGTGGTAGGACACAAAGAGTACTGGTAGAAGGCTGTCTGAGTGACTGGATGCCAATGCTCAGTGGTGTACTGCAAGGATCAGTACTGGGACTCATATTGTTTGTATATGCATAAATGATATAGATGAAAATGTGGGTGGAATGTTAAGCAAATTTGCAGATCACACCAAGATTGGTGGAGTGGTTAGTAGTGAAGAAGAGTGTTGTAGGTTACAGGATGATATAGATGGGTTGGTCAGAAAGGCCAACCAGCAGCAGATGCTATTTAACTCTGATAGATGCGAGGTAATGCACTTTGGAAGAAGATAAAGAATGGGGGTGGATTTAGTGAATGCCAGGACACTGGATAGCTTCGAGGTTCTTGGCGCAATTTTCACAGATCTCTGAAGTTGGCAGAGCACGTGAATAGGATAGTTAAGAAGGCAAATGGGACGCTTACTTTCGTTAATTCTCGCATGAAATATAAGAGCAAGAAGGTAAAGTTGGCATTTTACAGAGCGTTGGTTATGCCACATCTGGAGTACTGTGTGCAGTTCTGGTCATTGTACCACAGGAAGGGTATGATAACACTAGAGGGGTTCACAGAAGGTTCACCAGGAAGTTGCCCGGAATGGAGAAATTGAGCTATAAAGAGAGACAAGGTAGGGTTGGATTGTTTTCTTTACAGCAGAGAAGAATGAGGAGGAACATGATTGAGGTGTATAGGATTATGCGAGCTATGGTCAGGGAGAGTAGAGGGCAGCTTTCCTCTTGGTTGAGAGGTCAATCATGAGAGGGCAAAGCTTTAGGGTAAGGTGCAGCAGATTCGTAGGGGATTTGGGAAAAGAAACATTTTCGTTCAGCGGGTGGTGGGAATCTGGAATGCACTGCCTGAGAAGGTAATCAAGGCCAGAACACTTACAAATTTAAAAAAAACACTTAGATGAGCACTTCAAATTATCATAACATTCAAGGATATGGGACAAGTGCAGGGAATTTGGATAGTGCGCCTTTAGTGGTAGTTACGTTAGTATAAACTCAATGGATCGAATGGCCTTTCTGTGCTGTACGAATCTCTCAATGAAATAGTGTTGACAAGGTTCGACTCCAAGGACTTAGAAGTCCTTTTCATTTCATTTCAGAAAGTGACCAAAGAAATGAAATGGCCACTGACCATGTGACTATTGTTGATTCAAACAAGGTTCGTAGGAAGAGCAAGAGATGATGCATCACTATCAGAAAAGGTATCTTGGGTACGTAATGAGGTGATAAAAGTAATCTTAAATGCAAATGAAAACGTGTCAACAGCCTACGGAGAGCAGTTTATGAATCAAAGGAAGGAACCTGGTCAAAATTATTTGAAAAGATCAAATAAACTAACTTTGATAGGTGGGTAAGGGCATAGAAAATAGATGAAGCGTATAACGTTCTTAGGGTAAGAGACAACTACTTTGGAGGAGTTCAAAAATTCACTTCCTAAAGTGAATTTAGGCCACAGCTAACTTTTGGATGGCGTGGTGGCTCAGTGGTTAGCACTGTTGCCTCACAGGACCAGGAGCCCAGGTTCGAGCCCACCCACAGGCAACTGTCTGTGTGGAGTTTGCACGTTCTCCCTATATGTGCATTGATTTCCTCCCACGGTCCAAAAGTGAGGAAGCTAGGTGGATTAGCCGTGCTAAATTGCCCTAGTGTGCAGGGTAAGTGGATTAGCCACGGGAAATGCAGGGATAGTGGGGGAGGGGCCTCTTTCAGAGGGGCAGCGATGACTTGATGGGCTGAATGGCCTACTTACACATTGTGGGGATTCTATGATTCTTCTATGAAGCAGTGAGAACTCAAGTGGAAGAACAGAGAGTTAAAACTGCAAGATTGGCAGACGATCATGAGTTAGCACATAAATCAAAGGTCAATTTCTGACATCAATGTCAATCAAGGAGGAATAGAAGCCCTCAGGTGGTGAGGGAAAAGGGGGCCTTGTTGATCACAGTAAAGACAGTTTACCACATTCATAAAAGAGGCCCATGTGGGGGGGGCAGAGAATTCAAAAAGTCTCAAGCGTTTTCACTGTAATAAACTACGACACATGAAGTTGCAGTGTTGGTGGTTTAAAAAAATAAGCAAGAAAGACGGATGTGATCAAACAGGATAAGCCAGTGGGGTTTGTAAAGTAATAAAGGATATCACAGTTGAAGCAGAACAACTCCAAAGAAATATACAGCTTGTCCAGGGGTTGGTTGACAAGAAAGTGCCATATCTCTTTAAAGAATTTAGTTGCATGGGTAAGGTTTACTCACGTGCACCAGGAGGAGTAGGTAAAGAAATTAAAATTTTAAGCGATACAGGAGCATCACTTGATAGTGATGGATAAGGAGATATGCGATTCTGAAAGAATATTGCCAGAAAAGGTGGTGAGAAGAGTCATGTTCCATTGAATGTGGTGAGTTTGGAGAGTCCGATGGAAATTGATGAAGTGGTGATAAGAGTAACAGAGAAATTCTCAGTTCTGGAAACACAGATTATTCTCGGGACTGATATAGGTGGATCACAGGTGGGAGTAATGGCTACTGTGGTTGAAATGCCAGGGGAAAATCAGAAAACTGAGGTGTTATCGGAAGTATATCCTGTGATTTTTTTCCTGACTGTTTGGTAACAAGTTAACAAGGTCACAATGCCACAGGTTGAAACAGGAGGAGAAATCCAGAGTGAAGATAAGAGAGTTGAAGTTCAATGAGCAGGTACTGTGTTTGACTGAAAGGTTGCGAAATAAACAGGAACAGGTAGAGGACAAAATGGATATTATTAGTTCAGAGAAGTTATCTGAATTACACCGGGAAGCTGAAAAATAAAGCAGTTGTGTCAAAAAGGTATACACAGGCAAATCTGAGTGTATCCCAAAATATTGCAATCTTAAAAATAAAGTTTGGATGAAGAAATGGAGGCCATTACATTTTCAGGCAGATTAAAAAATGGTCAGACCTTCATCAAATGTATTACCGTGGGTTATAGAAAGGAGGGGTCATGGGTAGCACATAAAAAACCAGTAACAGGTCATTTCAAAGTAAGGAAAGCCCAAGCCAAAATATAATTTTCTTTTCTTGGCCTGACTGCATAAAGATGTGGTTGAATCTTACTGGAAACATCACACGTGTCAGGTAACAGGAAACCTCAGTAGTGATAAAACCAGTACACTTAATACCCATTTCAGCATTCCATGAACCTTTTTACAAGAATCTTAATTGTTTGAGTAGGACCCTTCCCCAAAACTAAAAGTGAGAATCAATATTTGTTGACCGCAATTAATGTGTCCACAAGATTTACAAAGGCCATTCCATTAAGCAATATCATGGCTAAAAGGATCGATGAAGTGTTACTTAAATTTTTTGCTAGATACAGAATACCCGTGTAGAATCATTCTGATCAAGGATCAAATCTTACATTGAAGTATGGGCAATTTAGGAATAAAGCAATTTAAATCAATGGTGCACCATTCAGAAGTGCAAGGAACATAAAATCAGTGCCATCAAACTTTAAAGGCTATTTTGAGGGCCTGTAGTCAAGAGTATCTAGAGGATTGAGATAAAAGTACATTTGTACCTTTTGTAATTAGGGATGCAACTAATGAATCAGTTCAATTCAGATCATTTGAATTAATTTCTGGACATGAGGTGAGAGGATCACTTAAATTAATTGAGGAAAAATTGGTGAGTCAGATTTCAGACGACAATTAAATCAGAGGGCAGTAGAGACGTCACTGAGAGGAATTCTGGGAGATGGCACAGCAGTCACCACGACTGGCGAACGGCTCACCACAGGACACCCTCACTGATCGATGTAAGGAAGAATGTCCAATCAGAGGACGGCAGAGACGTCACTGGATGAGGGAAGAGATCCTGTGAGGACAATTCAGGGAATTAGGTAGGGAGCAAAAAGGAGGACTACCAGGGTAGGTGGGACCTGTATAAGAAGGACAGTTTGCACCTGAACTAGAGGTACACCAGTATCATGGGCAGGAGGTTTGCTAGAGCTCTTTGGGAGGGTTTAAACTAGTGTGGTAAAGGGGTGGGAACCGGAACAATAGGCCAATAAACGCAGGGACTGAGTGACTGAGTTATGCATAGCGCAGGGTAAGAGCAAACAGAGGGGAGTCGCAGGGCTCAGAGGGACTGGAGGTCTGGAGTGTATTTACTTCAATGCAAGAAGTATAACAGGTAAACCAGATGAACTAAGAGTATGGAATTATGATATTATTGCCTTTACAGTGACATGGTTAAAGGAGGAGCAGGACTGGCAGCTTAACATTGCAAGATATCGCTGTTTTAGATGAGACAGAAAGGGAAACAAAGGGGATGGGGGAGTTGCATTGCTGATTAGGGATCACATCACTGCTGTGTAGAGGGAGGACACATCGGAGGGATCTTGCAGTAAGGCATTATGGATAGAGCTCAGGAACAGAAAGGTGAAATCACAATGCTGGGAGTTTTCTATAAACTTCCCAATAGCCCATGCGAGACAGAGGAACAGACATGTAGACAGATTCTGGAGGGGTGTAAAAAAAGCAGGATAGTTGTGGTGGGTGACTTCAACTTTCCTCTTATTGACTGGGACTCCGTTACAGTCAAAGGCTTGGAATGGAGAGCAGTTTGTTAGATGTGTCCAGGAGGACTTTTTGAGACAGTATGTTGACAATCCAACTAGAGAGGAGGCCATTTCAGACTTGGTATAAGGAAATGAGCCAGGAAAGGTGATCGATGTTTCAGTAGGAGAGCATTTTGAGCTTATTAACCATAACTTCTTAAGATTTCGAGTGGTCATGGACAAGGACAAGAGTGGGCCTTGGGTGATGGTGTTTAATTGGGCAAGGACCTCACTCCTTGAGGAGTATAGAGAAATTAGGAAGGAACTTAAACACAGAATTAGGAAGGCTGAAAGGAGCCATGAAATTTCTCTAGCAAACAGGGTCAAGAAGAATCCCTTGGCTTTTTATGCATATATTAGAAGAAAGAGGGTAGCAAGGGAAAGAGGAGGGCCCCTCAAGGACAAAGGACGGAAATTATGTGTGGAACCACAGGAAGTGGGAGAGATCCTTAATAAGTATGTTGTATCAGTATTCACCAAGGAGAAGGACATGACTGATGTTGAGGTCAGGGATGAGTATGTGAATACTCTAGAGAATGTCAATATATTGAAGGAGGAAGTTTTGAGTATCCTATATTGCATTAAGGTAGGCAAGTCCCCAGGGCCAGATGGGATCTATCCTACGTTAATGTGAGAGGAAAGAGAAGAAATAGCTGGGGCATTAGCAGATACCTTCACATCCTCTTTGACCCCAGGCGAGGTTCCAGAGGACTGGAGATTAGCCAGTGTTGTTCCCTTGTTTAAGAAAGGAAGAGGGATAATCCAGGAAATTATAAGTCAGTGAGTCTGATATCTGTGGTGAGGAAGCTCTTGGAGAAGCTACTGAGGAACAGGATACATCCATGTTTGGAAGAAAATGGACTAGTTAGTGACAGGCAGCGTGGTTTTGTATGGGGAAAGTCATGTCTCACCAACCTGATCAAATTTTTTGAAAAGGTAACAAAGATAATTGATGAGGGAAGAGCTGTGGGTATAGTAGAGATGGACTTTAGGAAGGCATTTGATAAAGTCCCGCATGACAGATTGGTACAAAAACTAAAATCACATGGGATTCTGGGTGGGCTGGCAAGATGGATACAAAACCGGCTTGGTCATAGCAAACAGAGGGTAGCGGTGGAAGGATGTTTTTCAGAATGGAGACCATTAACCAGACGTGTTCCACAGGGATCAGTCTTAGGTCCTCTGTTGTTTGTAGTATATATAAATGATCTGGAGGAAAATGTGGGTGTTCTGATTATTAAGTTTTCAGATGACATGAAGATTCGTGAAATAGCTGTTAGTGCCAATGATTGTGAAAGGATACAACAGGATAAAGTTAGATTGATGATTTGGGCACAGAAATGGCAGATGGCGTTTAATCCAGACACATGTGAGGTGATGCATTTTGGAGGATCAAATTTAGGTGTGAATTATACTGCAAATGGCAGAACCCTTAGGAACATTAACATACAGATGGATCTGGGCATGCAGGTCCACAGTTCCCTAAAACTGGCAAACAGGTGGCCAAAGTGATTAAGAAGGCATATGGCATGCTTGCCTTCTTTGGCCGGGGCATGGAGTACAAGAGTTGGCAAAACATCTTGCCACCTCGCCTGTGGTCAAGGAGGATGTAAAGATATCTGCTAATGCCCCAGCTATTTCTTCCCTTGCCCCTTGCAGCAACCTGGGATAGATCCCATCTGGCCCTGAGGACTTGTCTACCTTAATGAAATTTAGGAGAGTTGAAAAATTTCTCCTTTTAATATGTTGGCATTCCCTAGAGTATTCACACACACATCCTTTGTTCGGCCAATTTTGGAGTATTGTGTGCAGTTTTGGTGACCACATTACTAGAAGGATGTGGAAGCTTTGCAGAGAGTTCACCAGGATGTTGTCTGGTCTCGAGGGCATTGGCTGTGAGGAAAGGCTAAAAAGGCTAGGATTGTTTTCACTGGAAAGACGGCAGCTGAGAAGAGACCTGATAGAGGTCTACAAAACTATGTGAGGCATAGAAAGCATGGATAGTCAGAGGCTTTTTTCACGGGATTGAAGTTTCAATTACAAGGGGGCATAAGTTCAAGGTGAAATGGAAAGAGTTTAAGGGAGATGTGCGAGGAATGTTTCTCAAGCAGAGAGTGATAGGAGTCTGAATGCACTGCCAGAGGAGGTGGTAGGAGCAGGTACATTGGCAACATTTAAGAGGTACCTGGATGGTTACATTAGTAGCGAGGGAATAGAGGGATAAGGACCAAATAAGGGCAGAAGGTTTGTTTTTTAGTTTAGTCAAGACATGTTGGTTGGCATAGGTTGGAGGGCCGAAGGGCCTGTTACTGTGCCACACTTCTCTTCTCTTTTGGTACATTATTGGACTATATATCAAATGTTAGAGAGATATTAAATAGAGCAGATGAGTTGGCTAGTCAACATTTAAAAGTAGCACAGCATGTGATGAAACAGGAAGCAGACAAGATCAATTTTTTGTCGGTTCACTAGTGGAGCTAAAGGGTTAGTATTACCACCAGTGATACACGAACCTTTAAAAGCAAAATTTAGTGACCATTATCAAATCAAAAGGAGATTGCGTGAGTTTGATTATTTGATAGGAACATCAGAAGTAAGGAAAACTCACAGAGTATGTCGTGTGAATATGTAAATATTTTGATGGGGAAGGAAAACAAAAGGAGAATATGCTACCCGTTACAACTCAAAGTGAAAAACCAAATCCAGATGATTCTGAATTTGACTTTCTTCAAATTAAATTGGACAATGAGGAAGTTCTCAAAAATTGGGATAAATTATCATGTTACCTTCCACAGGAAAATAAAAATGACCTGAAAGTGTTTATTACAATCACATGGAGAGATATGTAGGAACAAGCTGGGAAGTAGTAAACTGATGATGTATGATGTAGATATGAAAAATGTTTTTCCAATTAAGCAACATCCTTCTAGGCTTAACACTTTAAAATCAGCACAGTTTCAAAAAGAAATGAAAATCATGCTCACAGATGAAATAATCAAAGCAAGTTGCAATGAATAAAGTTCATCCATAGTGATAGCATCAAAACCAGATTGGTACCCAATGATTCTGTGCGGACTATCGCAAAGTCAATGCAGTTACAAAATCCAATTCATTATCATATTCTATGTTTGGAAAACTGTATTGAGAAGGTGGGGCAAGCAACTTATATTTCAAAGTTGGACTGACTGAGAGGGTACTGCCTGGTACTTTTATTCAAAAGTGTGAAGGAAGTTGCAGCTTACGTGACACTGAGTGGCCTCTAACAGTTTCAAGTCATGACATTTGGTACAAAGAATGCACCAGCCATATTTCAAAGACTAATCAATAAGATCATTTCAGGTTACCCAGTTGTGTGGTGTACATAGACGATCTGGTGATTTT
Source organism: Ginglymostoma cirratum (assembly GCA_024137785.1). Taxonomy (NCBI): domain Eukaryota; kingdom Metazoa; phylum Chordata; class Chondrichthyes; order Orectolobiformes; family Ginglymostomatidae; genus Ginglymostoma; species Ginglymostoma cirratum. The sequence continues at coordinate 2,439,106 of JAHRHZ010000130.1, forward strand.
TAGTCAGACATGGAAGGAACATTTGGAGATCTAGTGGAGGTGTTCAGGAGGTGGGCTTGGTGTTAAACCTGGCTTAGAGTGATTTCATAAAACCCCAAGTCATGTTCCCATATCATGATGACTATACGATGACTAATGATGAATAATGTTAGACTATATCGTTGGACAAGGACAGATGGCCCTACAGGATGTGAAAACAAATGTTGTTGGGCAGTTTCCCATGCCATTAATGAAGAGGAAAGTACTAAGATTCCTGGCAGTAATGGTTTTTATCAAATATTTCTCCTGAATTTTAGCAGAGTGGCTGCTCCACTGACTGACACGTTGAAGAAGTGCAGAAATCTTCGGTGGATGGAGAAATGTCAGAAGACATTTCATAGCCGGAAAGCTGAGTGGACCACCCCTCAGCTGTTAGCAATACCAAATTACACAAAGCCATTCAAGTTGGACGTCGATGTAAGTGAAGTGGGTGTCAGTGATGTATTCCTACAGGAAGAAAATGAAAGAGAAATTTGGACAAATACAGGGATAGGAAAGATTTAGAAGGATATGGATGCATTGCAGGGAAATGGGCTTAGCATGGACGGACATTTTGGTCAGCACAGGCCAGTTTTGGCCAAAGGGCGTGTCTCCATGCTGTAGGACTCTATGACTCAATAAAACAAGAGGATGGAAAGACCTATTGGGTACTTATCCTGAAAGTTGAATTTTCAGCCATTGAGAAAGGACGTCAAGTTTGGTATTGATGTTGCAACATTTTAACATGTGCTATGAGGGTCAAGGATGTCTTAGGAGTGGAGGAGGAGTGGACCAGGTTATCTTGGAAGGAACAGTCCCTGCAGCATGCTGACAAGAAAAGGGAGGAGAATATGTGTCTGGTGGTGGCATCCTACTGGTTGTAGCAGAAAAGGCGGCTTATGATTCTTTGGACGTGGATGCTGGTGGGATGGAAAGTGAGGTCCAAAAGGACCCTATCAGTGTTCTAGGAGTGAAGAAAGATGGTGAGGGCAGAAGAGTTGTAAGGAGGATTCATTGGAATGTATGTGATGGAAACAGATACCGGGAGAATGGAATGGAATCTTTACAGGAAGCAGGATAGAAAAATGTATAGTCCAGGTAACTGTGGAAGTCATTGAGTTTGTAATGGGTGTCAGTGGCCAGTCTATCTCCAGAAATGGAAACAGAAATGTCAAGGAAGGGCAAGGAGAAGTCAGACCAGTTGAATGTAAGAGCAGAGTAGAAATTGGAAGCAAAATTGACAATTTTTTTCTAATTCTGGATGAGGGAGGGAAGCAGCAGCAGCCATGTCATTGATACACCAGAAAAAGAGTAGTAAGCACAGACCCGAGGAGGATTGGAATAAGGAATATTCCAAGAACCACACAGACATAACTGGGACCCATTTGGGTGCCCATGGCCACACCTTCGACCTGATGAATGTGAGAGAGGTTAAAAGAGAATATGTTTAATGTGAGGACAAGTTTAGCCATGTGGAAGAGGGTGGTGGTGAATGCGGACAGTTCAGGCCTTCTTTCCAAGAAGAAGACAGGGAGTGGATGTGCAATGGATTTCAGGTCCTTGGTGAAAAGGAGGTGGCTGATGCTTGTGAACTGGAAATTCTGAAACTAACTTTTTAAAGTGTCAGAAGAATGGCAGGCGTGAGTGGGAAGGGTCTGGACAAGATCGATTTGATGTAGGAATGGATGGATTCTGTGGCAGGAACAGGTGGAAACAGTAGGTCTGTCCGTGCATGGTACTGTGCGCGCACTTCTGGATGTGGCAAGAATGCCTATCTGAAGAGTGTTGATCATCACAGAGATATCTGTGATCCTGGGTGGATACCAAACTCAAAGGATGCAACGGGTGGTGACGCTGTGCGGAAGGCAGTTACTGATGAATGTAGATTTCAGGAAGAAGGTACATGTGTTGGATTGGAGGACTGTGAGCTTGGAGTCTGTGGTGGGGGAGGGGATGGGGTGGAGCCACTAGACAAAATGAGATGAGTGACTGTCATGGGCAGAATAACGTGGTGTTCCATGATGGGGTCATACTCCAGGGCTGATAGGAGGAGGTGCCCTAGATCTGGTGCTCAGCCTCAGAAATATAGAGGTCAGCATGTCAGACAAGAACAGCACTGCCCTAGTTGATAGGCTTGATTAGGATGTCCTGGTTGGATCTGAGAGCGTGGTATGCAGTCAGTTCAGAGGCAGTGGCTCAGTGGTTAGCACTGCTGCCTTACAGCGCCAGGGACCTGGGTTCAATCCCAGCCTTGGGTGACTGTCTGTGTAGAGTTTGCACATTCTCCCCGTGTCTGTGTAGGTCTTCTATGGATGCTCTGGTTTCCTCGCAGAATCCAAAGATGTGCAGGTCAGGTGGATTGGCCATAGGAAATGCAGAGTTACAGGAATAGGGTTAGGGGGATGAGTCTGGGTGGGATGTCATCCAGAGAGTCATTGTGGACTTGGTGGGCCAAATGGCCTGTTTCCATACTATAGGGAATCTATGGAGATAGATTTGAGTGGACAAGGACACTAAGGCAATACCACATCGATGGTTGTCAGTAAATATTTTTCAACTGCCTGAAAGCAAAGCTAACAAACATGGAAACATAGAAAATAAGAGCAGGTGTAGGGCATTTGGTCCTTTGAGGCTTGTCAACAATTTATTGTGAAATTTTTGATTAACCAACAAATCTGTTCCTATTCTTTTTTTCCAAATGCAGTATGATACTTTTGGTACCGAGGATAAAAGTTTCAAAGGAGAGTTCAGGAGGGCCTGCCAGAACCTAAAAATGAGTCGTCAACCTGGTTGAGTTGCCAAACTTGACTACTTGAATGCCAGACAGCATAAGCAGCGAGTAATGGACAGGTTTAAGCCATCCCATAACTAAAGGATTTGCAATCTGCAATTTGCAATCCTACCACATCCAGGCTTGATTGGTGGCGGACAATTAAACGACTCACTGGAGGAGGAGGATTCACAAATGTCGCCATTCTCAAAGGTGGAAGAGCCCATCGCATCAGTGCAAAAGAAAAATTTGAAGCATTCGCAGCAATTATCAGCCAGAAGTAAGAGAGTCACAGAGCTGTACAGCACAGCAACAGACCCTTGCATCCAATTTGCCCGTGCAGACCAGATGTCATAAATTAATCTAGTCCCATTTGCCAACATTTGGTAATATCCCTCTAAATCCTTCCTACTCATGCACCCATCTAGATGCTTGTAAATGTTGTGATTGTGCCAGTCTTCCCCACTTCCTCTGGCAGTTCATTCTATACACATACCATCCTCTCTGTGAAAAAGTTGCCCCTTAGGTCCCCTTTAAATCTTACCCACCTCACTTTAAAACAATGCCTTATAGTTTTGGATTCCCCTACCTTGGGGAAGAAACCTTGGATATTCACACTATCCACACTGCTCATGATTTTATAAATCTCTATTGTCACCCCTCAGCCTCTGACACTCCAGGGAAAATAATCCCAGCTATTCAGTCTCTCCCTGTAGCTCAAACATGCCATCTCTGGCAACATTCTTGTAAACCTTTTCTGAATCCTTTAAGATTAACCACATATTTCCTATAGCAGGGACAGCAAAACAAAATGCTATATTCCAAAAGTGGCCTAATCGATGTCCCGTACAGCCATAACATGAAATCTCAATTCCTATTATTCAATGCACTGACCAATAAAGGTAAATGTACCTGTACCAAATGTCTTCTTCACTACCCTGTCTACCTGTGACTCCAGTGTCAAGGAACTACAAACCTGTACCACAAGGTCTCAGTTCAGCAATAAAGGACCCTACCAATAAATGTATGTGTCCTGCCCTTACCAAAATGCAAAACCTCACATTTATCTAAATTACGTCATACCTGGCACAAAGGAAGATGGTTGTGTTCATTGGAGATTAGTTGCCTCAACTCCAGAAAATGTCCTGAGCCCAACCATGGTCGGCTGCTTTATCTCCTTCCCTCCAGCATAAGGTCAGTCCAGGGGCTGTTTGCTATGATTGCACAACGTCAGCATCATTCATACTAAAGTACACTAAGGTAGTCAATGATCAAAGGCAACAAGTTCTGGACAAACTTGGGCTGACAAGTGGAAAGTAACATTCATGCCATACATACGTCAGGAAATGACTATCTCCAACAAGAAACAATCTAACCACCAACCCTTGACATTCAATGACATTACCATCACTGAATCCTCACTATCACCATCCTGAGGGCTACCATTGACCAGAGGCTCAAATAGACCAGCCATATAAATACAATAACTACAAAAGCATGTCAGAAGATATGAATAATGCGCTGAGAAACTGACTCACCAAAGCGTGTCCACCATCTGCAAGGCACAATTCAGGAGCGTGTGATGGAATATTCTCAACTTGCCTAGATGGGTGCAGCTCTACCAGCAGTCAAGAAACTTAACAACTACCAGGATAAAGCAGCCCACTTGATTGGCATCACATTCACAACTTTCCACTCCCTCCACCACTGATACTCAGGAGCAGCAGTGCGTACTATCTAGGACATGTAGGAACTCAACAAAGGTCCTTGAATAGCACCTTCTAAATACACAACTGCTTCCATCTAGAAGGACGAGGGCAGCAGTTACATGGGAACATCATCACCTACAAGTTCCTCTCAAAGCAGCTCACCATCCTGACGCGGTAATATATCGCTGTTTCTGGTTTAAAATCCTGGAATTCCGATCCTGGGGACATTGTGGGTCAACCTACAGCACATGGGCTGAAGTGGTTCAATAAGGCAGATCACCAATATCTTCTGAATGGCCGAAATGATGGACATTAAATGCTGGTCAGCCAGTGACGCCCACACCCCAGGAGTGAAAGAAACTGTGTCCCCGCAGTTTCCTAAGGTAAGGAATTCCAAAGACTCACAACCCTCTGAGAGAAGTAATTCCTGCTCACCTCAGTCTTAATTTTGCAGCCGTTTCTCCTAAGACAGAGCCCTCTGATCCTACGTTATCATATCAGGGAAGATATCATTTTAGCATTTATCCTGTCAAGACAGTTAAGAATCCTATATCTTTCAATCAGATCACCTCTCATTCTTCTAAATTGTAATGAGCAGAGTCCAAGGTCTTTATATTTTACTCATTAGGAAATCTTTTCATAACACGGATCACCACATTCTCCTAACAACCTCCGAATTAAAAAAGAAGTATCTTTCCTTGATTATGGGGACAAAAACTTCTCACTTATTCCCGTGTTGGCATGACTAATATATGACGAGTGATTGCATTGGTTCAGACTATATTCATTGCAGTTCTGAAGAATAGTGACAGTATCATGAAAACCTTCAAAATCTGATGAAACTAGTCGGGCTAAATGCAGGAAGGATGAGATTGACGACTGCGGAATTTAGAACCAGGAGTCACATATATGAGATTATTACTAATTGTTTATCACTGCCATCTTCTCCCCCAGAAGTCACACAACATCAGGTTATAGTCCAACAGGTTTATTTAAGGTCATAAAGTTATAGAGATATACAACATGGGAACGGAATCTTCAATCTAACTAGTTCATGCCAAGCAGATATCCTCTATAAATCTCGTCCCATTTGCCGGCATTTGGCCCATATCCCTCTAAACACTTCCTATTAATATACTCACCCACATGCCCTTTAAAAGTTGTAATTCTACCAGCCTCCACCACTTCCTCTGGCAGCTCATTCCATACACGTACCACCCTCTGCATGAAAAAATTGCTCCTTAGGTCCCTTTTATGTATTCCTCCTTTCAACTTCAACTATGCCCTCTAGTTTTGGACTCCCCCACCTCAGAGAAAAGACCTTGCCTATCTACCCTGTCCATGCCCCTCATGATTTTATGTACTTCTATAAGGTCAACCCTCAGTGTCCAACACTCCAAGGAAGATAACGCCAGCCTATTCAGCCTATCCCTACAGCTCAAATCCTCCAACTCTGGCAACATCCTTGTAAATATTTTCTGAACTCTTTCAAGTATCGCAACATCCTTCCTATAGCAGGGAGACCAGAATTGCTTACAACACTCTAAAAGTGGCTGAAATTATATCCTGTACAGCCACATCATGACCTTCCAACTCCTTTAGACAATGCATTGACCAATAAGGGCAAACATACTAAATGCCTTCTTCACTATCCTACCTACCTGTGACTCCGCTTTCAAGGAACTATGAACCTGCGCTCCAAGGTCTCTTTGTTCAGCAACACTCCTCAGGACCTTATCATCAAGTGTATATGTCCTGCCCTGATTCACCTTTCCAAATGCAGTACCTCACATATATCTAAATTAAACTCCATCTATCACTCCTCAGCCCATTGGCCCATCTGAGCAAGGTCCCCTTGTACTCTGAGGTAACCTTCTTCTCTGTTCACTACACCTCCAGTTTGTAAACTTACTAACCGTACCTTCTATGTTCACATCCAAATTATTTACATAAATGACAAAAAGCAGTGGACCTAGTACCAATCCTTGTGGCACACCGCTGCTCACCAGCCTCCAGTCGGAAAAGTAACCCTCCACAACTACACTCTGTCTTCTACCTTTGAGCCAGTCATGTATCCAAATGGCTAGTTCTCCCTGTATTCCGTGCGATTTGACCTTGCTAACCAGTTTACCATGAGGGACCTTGTTGAACGCCTTACTGAAATCCATACAGATCACATACATCTCTCTGACCTCATCAATCCTCCTCATTACTTCTTCAAAAAACTCAGTTAAGTTAGTGAGACACAATTTCACAATCATGAAGCCCTGTCAACTAGCCCTAATCAGCCCTTGCCTTTCCAAATACTTGTAAATCCTGTCCTTCAGCACTCCCTCTAATAACTTGCCCACCACCAATGTCAGGCTCACTGGTCTACAGATGCCTGGCTTTTCCTTACCATCTTTCTTAATAGTGGCACAACATTAGCCAACCTCTAGTCTTCTGGCAAATCATAAGTTTTTGGAGCTCTGGTCCTTCATCAGGTGAAGTCACCCTTATCCATGCATGCCCAACACTGGCACGTCCATATCTTCTCCACCCAACCATAATCTTGCATATTCTTTCCATTATTCATTCGTGGATATGGGCAGTTTGGGCTTTTTATGCTGGACCAGTGTCTATATTTCATTGCTGATTGGGGTGTGAGAAGGTGGCAATGTTTATTTTAGGAGTTTGTGGCTACAGGTACTTATTATAGACTGTTGGAAATTTGTAATAGTTCCCTGACAGTGTATTGAGTTTGTTTAGATATGATACAACAATTAATAATATAAAGAAAAGCTTGCAACTGTGACAATCATGGATTCACTGATAACAGAAGACACGCTGTTAATATCAAATGTATTGACCTCATTAAAGTTGGGAAAATGATATCCCCCTCGCTAGCTGAGGTGCTAAGGAGTTCTTACATGGATCTTGTTCCTCTTCTCTAGTCGATCTTCCAACTGGATAAAATAGCTCTCAGGTTATCGCCTGATGAGCACCACGTGATGAGAACTTCCAAAGGAAGACTGCAGCCTACTAGGTCTGTCTGATGAGCACTGCCCTTTGCCCAACCATGTGTTGACATACTCTATAATCTGTTCTGAAGAATGGCCATTGGAACCAAAACATCAGTTCTGCTTTGTCTCCATAGGTGTGACCAGATCTGTTGAGTTTCTCCGGCAATTTGCCTTTGTTCGATATATGCTATGTCTAGAAACAGTTATTTTACTCTGTATCAATTAATTGTCTCAATTCTTTTGGCCAATGACCATAGGAGAACTACTCATCACGTTGGATAACCATGAGTCCCTTTCCCACCTCAATTTGAAGGTTAATTCTCATTCCTTCTGATTAATGTTTCATTTACGCTCGTAGAGGTTCAGTTACTAATATAACAATTAAATGGGATCTCACATTATTCAGAGAGTAATAAGTTTTGGAATGCAAAAAGCACACAGTTTTAAATTGGACTCCAATTTCCAACATCACACCCCCAGCTCCACCCAACCCCTTCTACTTTGAGAAGGAAATATTCTTATTGACTTCTCTCTTATTTATTTCTAAGATGTGAATTTGTTCTCTAGTCCTTTGATTATGTATTTCTAGTAACATAACAAAGTTACTAGAACTGTTAATATCAAGCTTTGAGCAGCTACTAAACAAAAAGCAAACAACTTCTCCATTGGGTTCACAAGGTGGAGAGCTGGATGAACACAGCAGGCCAATCAGCATCAGAGGAGCAGGAAAGCTGACGTTTCGGGCCTAGACCCTTCTTCAGAAA